>JAAVTI010000652.1:0-113105 GCA_011947335.1 Phytophthora constricta | reverse complement strand
TGGTGATGTCTTCAAAGCCATCCGGGATGAAAACTGGGAATTCCGTCGGAAGAGAGGGAAGCAGTTGACCTATGTCGAATTGCCAAATTACTTTACCAAGGACGAAAGGGACGACCTCATGGACTTGAATCAGGTGCAATCCATCGAATCTTCGATGGTAAGCTTCCCACCACAAGAAAAGGTAAACCGTACATCATCCTTCCACATCATATTTTCACTGGTGATTTAGTTAACATGTGCAAGGGTAGTGCGATGAAAGCAAATATGGTGCGGGATCGTGTAGAGCTGGAAGTGAAAGATGAAGAAGAGTTCTCGGAGTAGCTCTCGCTTAATTAGTGGCCGTTCGATGGCGCTTGATTTCATCGTAGTTCAGCAGCTATATAAATCGTAAAATCGAATGTTAAGCACTCGGAATAGGCCACGACATCTTTGCCCCTGCTTTGATGTTGCCACTGCAACTTGCGTAATTGGATGCAACAGCGAATGAGCTACACTTACGTTTGTCGCCATCCATACACCAGTCGATGTGGTAGTAGCATAATTTCATTTCTCATCCGGTACTGGTAAGACATTGCTGACTCGCTTCTGGGTGTGTCGAAGTCGATACAGAGCATTGCAAAGACTGTCGTGAGCGTGGTCTTACATCTTTTAGCGATGAGAAGTTAATTTTGAAAACGACGGACAGGAGTTAATGATTCGTATATTCAATTCTGATGAGCCCCTCATTTTTTATGGCGTCGGGACGGCAAAATTATTCTTAGCGACAAAAGCCGCGGAGGCCAGTGGATTGAAGAACTGTTTGTCGGTCAGCATGATCGCGATTCGGTCAATTATTAACAAGGCTTTGTTGTCGAAAAACTTCGGCTGTGATGGTAAAATTAAAGTGCGGTTTATCGGTCATCCGCTGCAACACAAACACATTCAGACGAACTTCTGGTGAGTTTCGTCGCCGCCGTCGAACCTGCCCTGTAAGATTCCTATAAACTTTAAAATCTGATCTAGGACGAATCAAAATTAAGGCTCGAGCAAAATCAGCTAAACCACAGTACAGTTCATATTTCAAAGCTAGCTAAAAGTATTGATCTCGTGTTTGTTTTGCTGTGTCTCTACGAGGAGAGGCGCCATCGGCCTCAAAGAGCGCAGAGCTCCAGCCATTGCGCTTAGTCATTGCTCGCACTCGCTCGTCCATGCAGCGCGAACGCCTGCTGCAAAATCCTGTTGCAAAGTTGAAGTGGTGCTGCGCTCGACTTGTCGGAGACGGAGGCGTGAACGAGCCAACGCGACGTACGTACGAACCGACCACGCGCAGCAATATCAAGTCGCCATCTGGCCGCCATCTTCGAGTCGGAAGCGGCATGGAGCGCTGCAAACTCACACATCGTCACGCTGTTAAAATGGCCTGGCACAAAATGCACTCCATTTTACTGAGCCTGTACATTTCTGAAGGTTTGTGAATGCGCGTCACTGACGTTGCATGCGAATCACCCATCCCCTCCTACAAATTCCAAGACGAATTGACACCTGACCGGTGCTTGGGCGATTCGAAGCTCATTTCGGAATTTGCTGCCTCGAACGCACTGCTCCCATTTTCAATCCAACTAGTCGCCACTAGTGTCTTTTTTCCTATTACGATCAATTTACTACACGACTCGCCATGCTGAAGGAGCAGGACCCGATGATTGAGCTGCTGCGCGGTGGATCATGTCGCCCGTGGACGACGGCCAGGAACTGCGCGTGTCCGTCCTGCAGGTCTTCCGCTTCATGAGCGAGCTCATCGCCGAGCACGTGGCCAGTCCGACGCGCAGCCGCTTGCGCAAGTTCCTGCCCAAGCTGCGCAAGTTGTTCCTGCCGCTGGACCTGACGCGCGCCGCCCTCGAGTACGACGCCAGCACGCACTTCCTGGCGCGCAAGCGCGTGCCGCCCACGTTCAAGGAGGTGCGTCACATTCTGAACGTGGCCACCACGAACGCCATCGCCGGGAAGCTCAAGCTCGTGACCTTCGACGCTGATGACACCATCTACGAGGACGGTGGCAGCATCAGCAAGACGTCCAGGATGGTGCAGACCATCGTGGAGCTGCTGCGTCGAGGCGTCGTGGTGTCGCTCGTCACGGCGGCCGGGTACCCGGGCAACCCTGGGCGCTATGAAGAGCGGCTGAGGGGGATCCTGGACGCCCTGGCGGAGGTCACGATGGAGGAGCGCGCGCGGTTCCTCGTCATGGGTGGAGAGTGCAACTATCTGCTGGAGACGCACACAGACAAGGCGACAGGACTGGTGAAGCTGCGCGAGATCGAGGGTTCGGTCTGGAAAGACGGTCGCGGTGAGCGCTGGCCCGAGGAGCAGGTGACGGCGCTGCTGGATGCGGCGGAAAAGTGCTGGAGGAGACTGTCAAGGCGCTGCATTTGTCGGCGCGGATCTTGCGGAAGGAGCGCGCGATTGGCATCATCAACACGTCCAACAAGCGGATTCTGTATGAGAATTTGGAGGAGATTAGTCTCACGTTGCAGCACGAGCTGCGCCACTTCGACGTGCCGTTCTGCGCCTTTAACGGCGGCAATGACGTGTGGGTGGACATTGGGCACAAGGCGCTGGGCATTCAGGCGCTGCAGAAGTACGTCTTCCGATTCCTACCCAAGGAACTGCGTGATAGCGAGGAACTGCGCAACATTCAGGGTCAGGAGTGTCTCCACGTCGGTGATCGGTTCACGAGGACAGGCAATGACACGCGATCGAGAGATGCCGCCACGACAATCTGGATCTCGAACCCGCAGGAGACCGTGCACATTATGACGAAGCTGCTGCAGACCATCGACCTCGTGCGCGAGCAGAAGAAGGAGCGCAGGGAGGAACGAGAGAAGGAGAAGAAAGAGAAGAAGGCCAAGGCAAAGCTGGCGGCCGCCACATCTCTTCCCAGTGACGATGGCAGTGATTTTACTGCCGACGCATCGGACACGAATGGCTCGAGTGATGGGGAAAGCAGTGGCAGCGGTGACGAGCGAGAGACTACAGTGAAAGCCGCGATCCAGGCCGCCACAACAGCGTCTCTGGCCGAGTAAAACAGTCCTTGCAGGCGGTATGATACCTGTGCTAATAAACAATTCTTTGTTCTCTGTAATCATGACAGCTGAATGTTGATGTCTGCGTCTCCAGGTCTTAATTCATTTGCTGGTACGGTTGACGGCTTTGAGTGCACCTGCTTACCAGTGTGCTGGTCTTGCTCTTGCTCTTGATCGAGGCCCAGCTCTCCAGATACATTTCGCCGCAGCAGACCCACCTGTTCGGCAAGTAGTTGATGTTCTTCGCAAGCTATCTCCATCAGCAGTGGCGCGTCATGAAGTCGTTGGTCACGAGCACGCAAAAACCGGAAGAGTTGTGTGTAGTCGACGCGTTCAGCCAATAACTCGTGTTGCGAAATACGCAGCAGCGCAATTGCAATTGCGAAGACAACCGAGGAACCCTCGAAGAAGATGACATCCAAGAGCCGGAAGGTGGTCTCACTCGGAAACACAGCACAGCATAGCGGCAGCAACCACTGGGTGACCAAAACAAGACCCATCGGAGGCGCGTACAGTTGTTCAAAGTGGCGATGCAGTTTTGGAAGCCGCATCTTAATGAGCTTGTCAAGCACAGCACCGTCCACCTGCAACCCCGTCATTCCTTGCGAGTAGTACGATGGGAAAAAGCTCTCGCAGATCACCAGAAGTAGCCAAAACACACGTTCCTCTTCTTCAAATGGCAGTGTCGCGGATTCGAAGTCCTCGATCTTGTCGAATTTTGCATTCGCAGCTTGGCGTGGCAAAGGCATAGCAGTCGACCGACGACGAACGTCATGGATTGACAATACCCTAGAGCATCGTTGTGCAGGGCATACGCGAGTAGCACACGCTCGAGAGAATGCTGTCCCTCTTGCGATGTGAGCCAACAACCCTCATTCCCTGCGAACGTGCGCTTTAGGTCCACATGGATCTGTCTCTTGGCTGAAGCAAAACATGAGTATTTGTCTCCGAAATGCACCTCGTCAGTTGGATCCTCGAGCCGCCGAGTCAATCTCAGAAAATAGTCACGAGGGTAGCGCTTCTGGAAAGAGATGCTCCACTCATTTGTAAGTAGAGCTCGGGACGTCGTGACGCTGGAATGCCACGCCAGATAAGTTCTTGAACCGCACGACGTTGGTTTACATCAAAATTGCATAACTCGAGAGCACTCTCCGCAATTGGGTCGCTTGTTATATGGCAGGCAAGCGGCGTCTGACTGGAGCTACCAGCGTGAAGTCTGCATCGAAGACGTTGCCATCGTTGTTCTTGTTGATGTTCGATCGCCTCAACCAAGAGTTGATAGTACGCGTAGGACCTCGTGGCTCCTGATGGAAGTTTAATGTTTTGCCACTCACCATTTCGGAGCTGCATTTCGGGATCAAAAACGCTGAAGCCTAAGTGATCAGCTAGCATGGAGGAATGCGCGAACTGGGACGATGACGATGAAGTCGAGCACGTTGAAGATGATGAACTGGGTGGCAATACATTCTCGTCACCCTTTCCTGACGTAGGAAGTTGCGCTGTAGCCAATAGTTCCTCTGCAGTGGATCCCCACGTATTGGGCAATGTCGGATGAGGTAGCTCTGAAATACCGTCCGCCAAGAACAATGTTCGAAGTAGCAATAATCCACCAGCCTCCTGTGGCTCAATCACGTTCATCAAACTAAGCCACTGCATCTTTGCAGGCATGCCTTGCACAAGGGCCAAAAGTGACAGTGTGAGCCGACCCACACAGCACGAATCGCTATGTCCCTGTGTCTCATGATGCACGGCGATAGTCACTTGGGTTGCCGCCATAGCCTCGGGCACACGAAATACACTGCTCAGCGCAAAACGAGGGTGACGCCATACTTGCGAGCTTCCGGTAAGCACTAGATCTTGCTGCAAAGTTGCCAACGGAGATCGTACACAATATAGGAGTCTGCTTTTTCTACTCTCCTCGGTGTCAGGCGTGGAGGGGGTCTCGATGGTAACTACGCCGTAGTAACGCCCTTGGGTTGCGTTCAGAGTCCTGTTGGATGCACTTGTACTCAGTGGTACTGGTGGAGTAGAATGTGTACTCGCTCGCGGCAAATATCTTGCTTCCAGCAGTTCGAAGTGCAAGTCTCCAATGAATGTGTTGGCAATAGGCTCCATCGGTGGATCAACTTTGATTTCTCCGAAAAATTGTTGAAGTGTTGAGCGGCTACGACGACGTCCACCACCAGCAGTCATGAAAACCCCAGAGAGATTTGGTAATGAGTACCCGCTGAAACCATTCATATTGCGCGCACGCATTCGCACGAGATACTCTGTGTCTTTCTCAAGCCCGCACAACCAATGCTCACGTGCCTCAGGCTGCAGCAGAACCCCCAATGGCTCCCATTTTAGGAGATAGGATGTCGACAGCAAAGCCGATGATGCAAGCTTTGGAGCCCTTGGACTTGTAGGCGTTGCTGGTGGCATAAGCATGAGCATCGTTAGGAAGCCACTCGCGCTCGATAAACTTGGAGGCTTTTTGCAGACTTCCAAGTGGAAATACAGTGGTTTCAACGTCTCCCAAAGCCGTGTGTCCGAGCTGGTCGGCTCCATATCCCATGCCACTCCAAGAGTAGTCGTATCAGCACCCAAACAGCGCAATCCAGAGGGCACGCTGGGTAATCGGGATATCTCGGCGAGGAAGTGTTGAATGGCAACTGAGCGCGCAGAAGCCAAGTCCATGATATTCTTACCCTCGCTGGTACGCCTCGTTAAATTCAGTTGGTTCCCCATCGGCGCTTCCAGCACAATCCACTCGCAGACTTTCAAAGGTGCGCCCATGGCTGCGTAGTGTAACACAGAATACCCGTTGGCATCTAGCGCAGTTAAAGCCAGCTCGTCACGACGCGGGTTATCTGCACCGAGCAGCCACTGAAGTACTTCAAGTCGCCCATTGTACGCCGCATAATGCAGCATGTTGCGTCCGCTAAGTGAAGTCACTCCCAGAGGCACAACATACCTCGGTAGTAGAGCTCTCGGACTCTGCAGCGCAGATAATTTCGTCGATTGTGGAGCTACCAGTCCAGCACACCACTTGATCACCTCCAGCTTGCCGTGAATTGCTGCCAAGTGCACCACATGCGAGCCATTAGCGTCCACCACGGACAGTCCTGCCGGGTCGTGGTCTACCAACAATTGCAGCAATTCCAGCGTCGTCTTCTCCGTCGACACTGCAGCTTCATGGAAGGGCGTCCGTCCTTCTCGACACCGCGCGGCAGCGTCAGCTCCGTGGAAAAGCAGGCACTTGGCCGCCTGCACATTGCCGCAGCGACAGGCCTGATGCAGCAGCGTGCGTCGGTTGCGATCGACACACCGGGCGACATCAACGTAGCAGCTTCTGACCTCGCCATTAGATTCCTCTCCACTGGCTCCTGATCGGAATTCGAGTCCTCGCTCCGCCAGCAGCGTGAAAAACGTTTTTCTCCCTTGGAGACCGCCGCGAACAGCTCGCGATTGGCTGTGGGGGACACTGGCGGCGAACTGGCCACTGGAGACGGCAAAAGGCCGGGAAGATGTCGCCCGAGAGCTCCGCGAGCGGCTGCGGCCTCGTCATGTGTGACGAGACGTCGCCCTGGAAGGTTCAGCCACGTCAGTCAGCGAGCGCGTATCAATACTGACGCAGAGATTCCGCTATCTATATTATGATACTCACGTGGAGAGCGAAGCAGCAGAGGTTGATACCCCCACTTGCTTCAGTATTAGGTTGAAGGATTTTAATACTCGCTTATTACTAATGTATTGGAGACCGGTACTATGTACCGTTATTCCTCGAATAAGTCCGACTAGTGAGTGTACCCAAATGATGGTACAGTGTCGTGGCTCTTGGACGTGAGGCTGACGTGAACAGCCGCTTCAACCAGAAGACTGGTACAGTTCCCAATATCCTCAGATAGCAATGCTGAGCACACGCTGCCGTTCCGTCGCACCCCTGCGGCCGCTCCTGTCGCGCGCCCAGAGCGCGTCGCCCCGCTCGACGCCCGTGCTAAGCACGATGCTTCCGCGCGGCTCGTTCGCGGGCAAAGTGGCGCTGGTCACGGGCGGCGGCACGGGTCTGGGCAAGGGCATCGCCACCAAACTGTCGGACTTGGGCGCCACCGTGGCCATCATGAGCCGCAAGCGAGGCGTCGTGGACGTGGCGGCCAAGGACATCGAGGCCGTCACGGGCAACGCCGTCATCGCACTCACAGGCGACGTGCGCGACCCGGAGCAGGTGGCGCTGGCGCTGGACGAGCTGGACGAGAAGGCCGGCATCCCCACCATTGTGGTCAACAATGCGTGCGTTAAATTGGGAAATAATTAGAGGAAAATAAAGCTGGTAGACTCATGTGAAGTAACCTGCTGCTGCTGCAGGGCTGGCAACTTCATCTCGCCCTTTGAGCGGCTGAACGCCAAAGGGTTCGGCACCATCGTGGACATTGTGCTCAAGGGCACGGCCAACGTGACGCTGGACGCCGGCAAGAGGATGATCCAGCACGAGAAAGGTGGCGTGTTCCTGAACATCACCACCACGTACGCGGAGACGGGATCGGGTTATGTGGTCCCCTCTGCGGCGGCCAAAGCAGGCGTCAGCGTAGGTGTTGAAGTTTTTTTGTGCAGTTGTTTGCACTGATATTGATCGTTTTGGTGCGTTTTGGTGATGTGAGCAGGCTATGATCAAGTCGCTGGCAGTGGAGTGGGGTACGGCATTCGCTTTGTGGGGATTGCGCCGGGCCCGATCAAGACCAAGGGCGCGTTTGACAGACTGGACCCGTCTGGCGCTTTCGAGGAGGTCATGCTGCAGAACAACCCGCTGAAGCGTTTCGGGGAAGTGGACGAGCTGGCCAACTTGGCGTCGTACATGACGAGCGACTACGCCAGCTGGCTGAACGGCGAGATCATTCGCTTCGATGGTGGTGAGACCGTGTCGAATGCTGGCGAGTTCAACATGTTCGGCACGGTTAGCAAAGAGAGATGGGACGACCTGGAAGCCACGATCCGCGACTCGAACGCCAAGAGCAAGAAGTAAGACTCTTTTATCGGGGCCATGATACAAGACGTTGATCGCACCCGCAAGCACGCAGCAAACACTATAACTAATGCCTAAAAATTCCACAGTTTCTGCCACAAACACATTGAGCCACAGGTAGTTTTCATTTATACACATACACTTTGGGTATGATTTCCAGCAAAGATCGATGTTTGCCTACGAGGACACATGTAGTAATAAAGAGCAAGCACTCGGGACGTCGCTCAGTGCTCGGTGGTGGACTCACTCACCGATCATAGATTACGACGCTGCGGCCAGGTTATACTTGGCGCGCAGCTCTTCCCGCTTCGCAGCGCGACGACGCATACGATCCTCCTGGAACGAAGTGCGGCGCTCCTCCATTTTCTGCAGGTTGTCCGACATCTTCCGGATCTCCTCGTTCTCCTTCTCCACCTGCTGGGCGCGCTTCTCACGCTCTGCAGCGAGCGTCGCGCCCCGTACGCTGCGAGCGCTGTTAATAGCTTCGACCCACTGCTGTCGCTTGAGCTCCGTCGTGGCGTCGAACCTGTGCGTCGTGTCTCCGACAACGAGGATGATCCCGACGTCCGCATTGTCCTGACTCGGATCGACCTCAATGACGTCCGTGACGTCGTCCAGAGGGATGGCCTTGATGTCTCCCTCGAACGAGCGCGTCTCGGGGTCCACCTTCTGGTACTGGAACAAGTTCTTGGTGCGCACGAACTTGAGCTGCACGTGTCTCTTCCTCAGCAGTCCGTACTTGCTGAAGAGGTCTCCGGTTTCCAGCAGCGGCAGGTGTTTCTCGTAGAAGACGTTCTCGTTCTTGGCCGTAGCCGCGCAATTGTTGCAGAGTCGAACCGGGTCCATGAACCCGAACTTGACGACGCGGTCGAAGTTGCTGGTGCAGCGGCCGCAGTACACGAGGCCGCAGCCCCGACAGTGGTGCTTGCGCTTGAGCAGGTCGAACTGGACGCCGCAGAGCACGCAGCCCTCGACCAAGTCGTCCTTGAGCCACCGTGGCGGGTTCTGGTAGCCCGGCAGGATGGCGGCGGCCGGGTCCTCGCTGCTCTTGGTCTTGGGCTGCTCGAACCTGCTCTCGTCGGTGGGTTCAGGTGTGTGTGAGGACTGGAAGCAGCAGGACACGAGGGCGATCAGCCCCGCCTTGGCCTTCTGCGGGTACGCGGACACCATGGAGATGGAGGTGGAGATGGAGCTGAAGCTGGGGAATGCAGTGGTGATGGCAGAGGCTGCAGCACTTGGCTTGACTTGGCTGCTTGGCTACCACGTGCTTCTCGCCGCCTGTTCAATCTGAGGAGCTCTCTATGTGTGATACATGGAAAGATCCAGCTGTTTCGCTAGTTTTTAGACAGAGTGACTGGCGTCCAGTATGCAAGAATTCGAACAACGCTTCAACAGGGATTATTAATACCAGTACAGCGTTTTTATTAGTGCTGGTAGTAGTTCGACAGATAGTCGTTGTGAACTAATATTATTAACATTTTCTGCTGGGCAACACAAACTACTATTTAAAAAGTGATATATTGATGCCGGCTACTACATGAATACCTCTAATTAATACGCGGATCTCGCTTCTGCTAAGATCCATCGTCGCTAATAAAGAGCTCATGACAACTATATGCTCTCTTGTAGGGCATTGGAGGATCCTACCCAGCCAAATGCGTGTAGGCAAACTGTCAGAGTCACGAAATGCCGCCAGTGTGCTGGAGTCATTGATGTAGACCTTCGCGAAGAGTTTAGGCTTGTGCAGAACCTTTAATCATTTTAATTCATATAGCTAGCATGAACGTTAATACAGTAGTATCTTACAGCACGAATGTTTTACCGCAGATCAATATTGTCCAGGGTCGTAGATGCAGTTACTGCACACCACGCTGACGTGGTCCGTTGTGTACGGTTTGGGGTTGGTACACTCAACTGATGCGCGCTTCATTGAAGTTGTTGTGCTGGTGGAGTGAAAGAAAGCGGACAAGAGTTCCTTGTGAGATGGAGCAAAGTACAGAATGACAAAGGAGCGACAAAAGCTATCGGGTCCAAAACAAGCCACCATGTGTTTGCGTAAGCGATGTGAAGTAAGAAAGCAGCAAGATATTGTAACGAGTCACTGGGACACCTGCTCGCCGGCGGACCGCAGTGCTCGACCGACAGTCGCCTGCTGCTTTGTTGTTGTCCCGGGTCCTCGTTCTCCACCCGATCACCGAACTCTCAACACTACTGGCCGCCAAATGCAGCCGGAACGCGTCCGTCCCTATTTATTATCGATAGTGCTCCACTTGCGTGAGACTTCCGTCCGAATGCTCACCGAAGTGTGAGACTTGTGCTCCACCGAATGCGGAGACTTCCGTCCAACTGCTCAACCCGAAGGCTGAGACTCCTCGCTTGCTCTACTTACGCAGAGACTTCCAACTACACTACGCCTAGACTAAGTTAAGGGCACACAAAGCACCGTTGCCACAGGGCCTCAGCTTTACGCCCAACTCAAAGCCACTTGGGACTCACGCCTCGGACGCCTACCCTCGAATTCCAGCCACACAGCGGACTTGAAGGCCTCGTGCCTCCTCGCTGGTCCTAGCTCCTGCCACGCCGACGCTCTCCGCGATACCTCAACCGTCTAGTCGCCCCGTGCCACACTCCTCTCCGTCCGTCCGAATGCCGATCAGGCGTCACTCTTGCCGTGCTCGCCTGCTCGTCAACCCTCCAGCCGCTTCGACCGTCAGTTCACTGCGTGCTCGAACACCGATCCGAGTCCACTTGTGCGCTAGGCCGCTGATTCCGTTGTGTCCTCGACCCTGCCAACCGCGCACGCACCACTCGCCCGAGCTCTCAGCTGCTCGCTCAGCCACCCGTGTCGCTTGTGACCTCCGTAGCCGTCCATTGCGTTCTCACCGTGGTCCACTACGACTCTCCAGCCAGGATCGTGCCCTCATGCGGCCTTTCGGGCTTCCGCACTTCGGTACCCGGGTACAGCAGCTGCTCGATGCCACTTCGCACCCCACGTCCTGCCCTCGTCGTTCTTCCACGCCACCAACTTCAAGTTGTCGTACACCAGCGCCGTCTGCCTCGCCGACACTCGTCCATGCCGCCAACCTGTTACACGCCTTCTTCACCGCTAGAGTCTTCCACGACTCTAGCGGCCTGAAACAATCTGTCGTACTCGGTGACGGAGACCCACCGTCCCTCGTCATCCGCTGCCGCACTGTTTCGCTGCATGTCCCGTAGCGGACGCAACTCATACTCCAAAACGTACTGGCCGGCGCTATTACGTCGCCTTCTTCGCCGCAGCTCCACCAAGACATCGTCCGATTCTCGCCCGACGCCCGTACTCGCCACTGTTCCTCGAGATCGCTTGCCGCTTCCTGCCGCTGCTGCCGTGTGGATATGAGCAGACGTTGCTCGAGCAGTCTCTCCTGCCTGCGCGACATCCGTTTCCCATTCGATCTTGCTTCATGGGCCAGCTGTGCTTCGATGTCTGCTGCCACCCGTGTCAACAACTCCACTGGGTAGTGATAGGTAACTAGAAATGACACATGTGCCAAAAATAGCACTACTCCATCGTTCTTATCCTCACGCTCAATCAGATAGTTATCGTAGCCCGCTGGCTCAACTATTTTCATAGGCCCAATCCATTGATGAACAAACTTCGACGCTTTCGGCCCTCGTGGAGGTCGGAACATCCAAACACGATCACCTGGTTCGAACGCTCGCCTCCGCTTTGCCTTCCTGTCGTAATACTTCGCTTGCCGTCGTTGTTCACGTACCCGCGCCCGCTCCGCACATTCGCTGCCGCTCTTCATTGCTGCCAGAAGCCTCTTATGGTGCTCCGTGAGCTCGCCCGCTTCGGCCACACTCGTCCTTCGCAATAGCTCGTTAGGGTTCCGCAACCGTCTCCCCATCATCAACTCGTTCGGGGATAACAACACCGTGGAGTGACGACCCGAGTTGTACGCGTAGACCGCGAAATCTACCCATACGTCCCAGTCTCGCTGCTCCTCCAAATGCATGTATGTCGACACACAATCCTTCCAAGTACGGTGAAATCGCTCTACTAATCCGATCATTTGTGGTCTATATGGCACAGGGTTGATCTGCTCTGCCTGCAACATGATCACCAATTGCTCGATAGCCTTGCCGGTCAATTCAGGTGCTCCATCCGTAGCTCCCTGAAAGGCCCGAACTTCAACACGATCTCCTTCATCAAAAACGCTGCGACTTTCTCCGCCGTGTGCCGCTTCACTGTTTTAGCCACCGCATACCTTGTCACGTACTCCACCGCCGCAATCACGTAACGCTGTCCACCGTCGGTCGTTGGCAATGGCCCTGCCACATCGAGTGCCCAACGATCGCCCACGTCACCACCTCGAATGCTCCGCAGAGGCGGCACGACCTCACGTGGCCTAGCCTTCCTGCTACCGCACTCCTGACACCCGAGAACCCGTTTCACCTCACGCTGCAAACTCGGCCACCAGTATACTTGTGCCAACCGCGCGTACGTATGGGGAGCCCGCAAATGGCCCGCCCACACCGAGTCATGGCTCTCCTTGAACGCCACCGACCAAAGTGCAGGAGGCAACACCACTCGCCTCCCACTCGCCGTTTCAATCAGCACCAAACCGAACTCCGTCATGACCTTCTTTCCACGATACTGTCCCGCTTCAACCAATTGCTGCACCAGCCTGCTCTTCGCCTGAGCCGAACTGATCTCCTTGTCCGTGAGCTGTAGTGTTGGCACACCTGTGTCTCGTGTCACACCGTCCTGCCCCGACCGGACTTCTCGCCGTTCTTGCTTCCTTCGCTGCGGCAACCGTGCTGCTGGCTGCTTCGACTGCTCGCCTCGCTGCTTCGTCTTCACCGCTCGCTGCGGTGTCCGTCGTGGCTGCTGCGATGCTCCGTCAGTCTGCATCGCCACGCTGCCCGGCACCCTCGTCTGTTCTCCTCGTACACGTACGTCACCAAGCACTGTCGTACTCATTCGCTGTGTAGTAGGGACCCGCTTCGTCACCTGCGGCTTCGCTACTTGTCGTTTCTTGCCGCTGCCACTCTTCGGCGCTTCCGTATCCGTGTTCTTCGCTTGAGCTGTGGCGTGCTGCACGCCTTGTGTCGCGTCGGCCACCACGCCAGCCCGTTGCTCTTCCTCGCTCCGACCAGCACCTTTCTTGTTGCGACGCCGTTGTGAACCGCCGTCCTCCGACTTCGCTGCTTCATGCTCGTCCACTGATGACGCCCACGTCACCGAACGCTTCTTCCTTGGTGCACTGCCTGCGCTGCTGCCACCGCTTGCACCGTCCACACTGCTCGCTTCGACTGACACAGGCTCCAACGCCATTATCGCTGACGCCATTGCTCGTGCCGCGTCCACCGTTGCTTGCTCGTCGTTCTGGAGCCGTACACCGCTGTCCAGTGCTGTCACTGCTGGCACCGCTTCAGCGCGTCGTCGTGCTTCCTCGGCCCGCTGCTTCTCCTCGTCAGCTCGCCGTGTTGCCGTTCTCGTTCGTGGCCGCGATGCCGCGACTTCTCCACTGCCGTCCGAGCCTTCGCTTGCTGTCTGGGGCATGACACCGTCCGTCGTTATTCCTGCTGACGCCGTCGCTGCCTTATTCCCGCCTGCATACGACCTTTTTCCGCGAACCGTCTGCACCTCGTCCTGCGGCACTCGTGTCGCCACCGCCGTCCTCGGTACTCGTGATCCAGCCGTTCTTCCGCGCGTCCTTCCGCTACCAGTTGTTGCCGAACTCGCTGTTTCTGGCTGCTGCGAGTCCTCGATACCGTCAGCCGTCACCCAACCAGCCACCGTCACTTCCGTAGGCTGCATCACCGTCGCTGGCCTCGCTGCCACGGATGGTACACCGCCCGACCGCGTCTCTCCGTTCTCAGTCGAACTGCTCCCAGCCGTCGTCGTTGCCGCAGACTCGGCTGTTTCTCGTCGCCGTGCCCGCCTTCGTCGCCCGATCGCTGCCAAAACCTTCGTCGGCGCCCTCGATAACGCATCGGCCACCACGTTGGTACTACCAGGTCGATACTCGACTTCAAAATCAAACTCCTGCAATGTTAACGCCCACCTGTGGAGCTTACCCGTCAAGTTTGCACTCGTCATCTTTAGTGCCGAGTGATCAGTAATTATAGTGAACCGCCGTCCATACAAATACGGCCGGAACAACTTAATCGACCAAACCACCGCTAGACACTCCAACTCCGTGATTCCGTAATTCGCCTCTGATTTACTATTCACTTTGCTTGCATACGCAATAGGCTGCCAACCACTGCCCTGGTCCTGCATTAAGCACGCGCCTAAGCCCACTGCTCGCGTCCGTCACCAGCCTGAAAGGCAACTTAAAATCCGGGTACACCAATAAAGGCTTCTTCGTCAGCAACGCCTTCACGTGTTCAAACGCAGTCTCTTGCGCTTCCGTCCATTCCCACTCCGTGCCTTTCCTCAGTAACTTAGTCATTGGCGACATCATGGAGCCGAACCCGCTATGAACCTCCGGTAATATCCGGCCAAATGTACAAAGCGCTTCACCTCCACGTCATCTCGAGGTCGCGGAAACTCCTGCACCGCCGTGATCAATCGCTGCAATGGTCGCACTCCGTCCGAACTTAACTCGTGCCCCAGGTACTCCATACGCTCAGTCGCAAACATGCACTTTTTCAACTTCAGGGTCAGACCGGCCTCCGAAAGTCGCTCCAGTACACATGCCACCTCCAACACGTGCCTCTCGATACCACCGCGCGTGTAGATCACGATATCATCCAAATAAACTAAACAGGTCAACCACGTCAGTCCACGCAACACCGTGTTCATCAGCCGCTGAAAAGTCGATGGCGCATTAGTCAGGCCGAAAGGCATCCGTACAAATTGGTACAAACCCCGCTTGGTAGTGAACGCTGTCTTTGCCTTATCACCTTCCGCCATTCTAATCTGCCAGTATCCTGCTTTCAAATCCAGCGTCGTAACATTGCGCACCGCCCAACGCCTCCAAAGTCTCGTCGATGCGCGGCAAAGGGTAGACATCCTTGTGTGTAATCTTGTTCAGCGCTCGATAATCCACACAAAACCTCACTTCACCGTCCTTCTTGCGGACCAGTACAACGGGAAACCCCACGCACCGTTGCCCTCCTCAATCACTCCAGCCGCCAACATCTTTTGTACGTTGTCGTCCACCACGGCGTCTGCCTGTGCTTGACGTCGCCGCTTTAACATTATAGGTGCTGCATCACCCGTGTCGATGTGGTGCTCCACGTCCAATACCGTAGAAGGGGACAGTCTCCAGGGTCTGTCACCACGCCTCGGTACACCCGTAATAGCTGCATAATTAACTCTCGACTGCTCTCGTCCTTTGTGCCAATATGCACGTCGCCCTCGTTCTTCAACGGCTCGTCGCCACCGCCCATCTCGGCCAACCACTCGCGTAGCCGTGCTGATTTCAGCGCACCGTTCACTTCAAGGACCTCAACATCATCGTCTAGTGGGATCCACGTCCCAAGCTCCTTCTTTGATGGAAGCTTCACTCGATCGCGTCCTGCATTGATTGCTGGCACCCACGCCTTACCGTTCCTTGCTTCTGTCACCGTCGCAGACAGCATCACCGAGCCTAACTTCACCGACGGCAAGAAAATGCCTCGCTCGCCGTCCTCCGCCGTCACTGCGATCTCCACAGGCGTCACTGTACCCTGCCGAGCCTCGTCTTCCTCGCCATGCGCACCGCCGCCACCTTAACGCCTTGCGTTCCGCTGAATGTCCTAAAGGGGATCACGATTGATCGCCCAGACTCGTCGTACTTCATCTCGTTCCTGCCGAAGTCCATCGTCGCGCCATGCTCGCGCATGAAATCCACACCCAGCAGAAACTCGTTCGTACACCCGTCCACGATGCACGCGTCTACCCGGATCACTTCATTGAACACGCTACGGAGCTCGAATCTCCAAACGCCCACCACGTCCAACAGGAAACCACCAATACCCTCCACGTAGTCCACAGGGGCTATCCGCGAAATCTGATCGCCGTACTGCATCCAGTCTGTACCGGCCACCGTGTAACGCGCGCCACTATCCAACTTTATACTTCGTCGTTCGCCGGTCACCATCATGCTGGCGGTGGGTAAACCATCGTCGGCCTCCGCATATTGCACGACACTGCCATCGACTGCCTGAACCACACCGTCGCGTCCACCACCGCCACGTTCACGCTGCACCAAACGCACCCTCGCAGGCTCGTCGCCCTGCGCCTCATCGTTCGTGTCACTTTGCTGCATCAGTCGCCGTTGCTGGAGCTTCTCCAGAGCCACGTCAGCCACTGCTTGCCTTCTAGCTCGCTGCTCCGCTTTGTCCGCTTGTTCCTGACGCTCCTCGCGAGCTGCTGCCTGCCGCAACGCCAACACCCGCTTCACCCGTACGCGCTTTCGCTGATTCCTGCTGAGCTTGCGTTCTGCTCGCGCCTCCGCGACCATATCACTCGCGTCCTTGTCAACTGTCGGTGTCGCGCCTTCGAGCAACATGTCGTGTGCGTCACTCTCCACGTCCAAGTCCAACGTTGCTGAGTTCTCCACGTCCAAGAACAACGTTGCTGAGCTCTCCTCGTCCAAGTCCAACGATGCCGCTGTGCTCTTCGCGTCCAAGTCCAACGCTGCCTCTGAGCTCTCCACGTCCATCGCTGTTGTCACCCTCTCGTACTCGCCTTCTTCAGAGCGACGTACGCCTTCTTCAGCTTGGTGCAACCGTCCATCATCACCGCCGCGTGACGCTCCTTCACTGTCAGCACGCACGTATCGTGCCGCCGCCATCGCTGGCCGAACCGTACCTACGTATCGAGCAGCTCGATCGCCGTCCTTCGCTGCCGACTCCCTGACCAGGTCTTTCAGCACGCCGTCCAACTCGCTTTCGTCATCCGTTGGCAGGCTCCGCACCACGCGTGTCACCGCCGCCGATTCCTCGCGCACTCGTATCTCTTCGTCCAATTCGAAATGCCTCTGCATCTCCAACTCCGCCTCGTCCAGTACTCGTTTCTCTTCCGTCGGCAGGCTACTCTCGCCCACACCTGCCGCATGTTTCTCGTCCTCACTCGTCTCAAACGTCTCGTCATCCGCACTACTTGGTGCCACGGCTGCCGCCACAACCTCACTCTTCCACCGGGGATCGCTGCTTGACAGACGCCGTACTCCCCTACCACGCCCGCTACTAGTTTTCCGCTTTCGGCTCCAGGTGCTGACGCGACTGCATGTACGCATCATTTTTTGCCTTGGCCTCCGCATCTGGGCACTCTCTCGCAAAGTGTCCAGGCTTGTGACACGCATAGCAATTAGAGTTCGTGTTCGGGCAGACCGGCGCCCAGTGCCCCACTTGTCCGCACCGAAAACACTTGTTGTTGCTTGCACTGGCACTTCCACCGTATTGCTGATTGCTGCCCTGCTGGGGACTCTTTCTCTCTGCCGCCTGTTTCACCGCCGCCTTTAGCTTCTGCCGCTTCTGTTGGGGTTCCGACTCCTCACCGCTGGACACCGCCAGTGCCGCTTCGCGCTTTGGTTTCGGCTTCCGTTCCGACTTCTTCGATTCATGTCGCCGGCTGGCCTTCACTCGCTTCTGCTCATCCTTCTTCGTCTCCGCCCAGAACTTGCCATTCCACAAACGTCCGGTCGGTACCCGAGTAGTTGTTGAAGACGCCTTGTGGGTTCGTGAAGAGGGCCATTCCCTCCGACTCTTGCCCGGCTGCTGCTGCACTATTCATACTCGTCATCATCATGTCTGCCGGAAGCACCGTGCCGCCGATACCCGGAATCACCCGCCGTCTGGCCCATCGTCCTTGCCATCGGAATTAGGTAAGGACTCGGCGCCGTCGCCCACGGCTGTCCAATGTTCAACATTCCTTGCGCCACGTTGTCCATCGGATCATCAATGGACGTGGCCTTGTCCACAGCCTCTTCCAACGTCCTCGGTTTAGGTGACTGCTTCACCAATTTCTTCGTCGTCTTGCCCAAGCACCTGAAGAATTGTGCCAGTAGGACACGCTCGCTCACCCGATTGCGTCCCACAACGTCTCTCAAACCCGACGCGAAATCCGCGTATGTCTCGCCCGGCATCATCCGTCTCATGCTCACTCGCCATTCGGCTGCCGACTTGTCCAGCTTTTCTCCGTAGCGTCGGAGCAACGCCTTCTTCAGGTTCGTCCACGTTCTGTGTCGTCTCGACGATCTCCGATCCATATTCACCCACCACTTCGCCGCGTTGTCCATCAATTTATTGCCCAGGATGAAGTACAACGAGTGATCGGACCAAGTGCCACGACCTGCTTCCCGTGCACCCTGCAACGCTAAATCCACTCGATCAATCCACGTGGAGACCGACAATTTCGGCGAAGGCGTGAAGGTCGGGAGCTCCAAGTCCTTCACACTGCGACTTCGTGACCGACTCCTGTGCCGTCCATGCCTGCGTCGTTCACGCCTCTCACGTCGATCATGCCGTCCATCGTGCCCGTGCCGTCCGTGACTCTCGTCCGACTCACCGCTGGAGTTGCTGCTGCTCGAGCTGCTGCTACTCGAGCTGCCGCCTCCGTCTCCACCACCATGTCCACGATAATCGCTGTCACTCGAGTTACTGCTGGAGGATCCATCCGAGCTGCCGCCACCGTCCGAAGGAGGATACCCTGTCATCGTCGCTGGTCGTCGTCGACTCGTGCGAGGTCGTTCGCGTGGCTCCTGTTCACCTCGTGCATCGCTTGTCGGCTGCATCCGAGCCATCATCGTCGTGAGTTGCTGCAGTGCCGTTGCCACTGACGACATTCCTGCTGCAGACGCCACCGTAGGCCCGCTCGCTGCACCATCACGCGTCATCACTCGCCGACTCGCTGCTGCTGGTACCCGTACTGCTCGCTGACTTGTAACGGCTGGAGCCTTTCCTGCTCTCCGTCTCGTCACCGCGGATGCCTTCTTCGATGACTTCCTGCCTGTGGTGCCACCGTCAATGCGCTGCTCGACCCGATGCCGTATCCACCGTCCGTGCTGGCCAAGCCCAGTCACTCCTGATCACTGCCACCGGTCGCCGTCGACTGCATGCCCGCCACCATAGTCGTCAGGTGCCGCAAGGCTGCCGTCACCGCCGTCATTTCCTCCGGAACTTCGACTGACGTCACCACTTCAGCTTCTCCTGCTTCGTCGTGGGCCGTTGTCTCCGCTGTCGATGCCACCTGCTCTGGAACCAACGTGGTCTCCTGCTGCTGGTCACCCGCACCGGCCGCATCTTCTCCACCATCGTCTTCATTCTCGTGTGCTTGCTCTGACTCTTCGCTGTGGGACAGCTCGTCGTCGCCTGGCACCTTCGTCTTCTGAAGACGCTTCTTCCCTTTTCGTGTAGTAGCCATACTGTAGCTAACTGCACACCGTCGTTCCCAGACCAAATTCGAATCTTACTGAAAACAGCCCCTGTATGACCACCATGTAACGAGTCACTGGGACACCTGCTCGCCGGCGGACCGCAGTGCTCGACAGTCGCCTGCTGCTTTGTTGTTGTCCCGGGTCCTCGTTCTCCACCCGATCACCGAACTCTCAACACTACTGGCCGCCAAATGCAGCCGGAACGCGTCCGTCCCTATTTATTATCGATAGTGCTCCACTTGCGTGAGACTTCCGTCCGAATGCTCACCGAAGTGTGAGACTTGTGCTCCACCGAATGCGGAGACTTCCGTCCAACTGCTCAACCCGAAGGCTGAGACTCCTCGCTTGCTCTACTTACGCAGAGACTTCCAACTACACTACGCCTAGACTAAGTTAAGGGCACACAAAGCACCGTTGCCACAGGGCCTCAGCTTTACGCCCAACTCAAAGCCACTTGGGACTCACGCCTCGGACGCCTACCCTCGAATTCCAGCCACACAGCGGACTTGAAGGCCTCGTGCCTCCTCGCTGGTCCTAGCTCCTGCCACGCCGACGCTCTCCGCGATACCTCAACCGTCTAGTCGCCCCGTGCCACACTCCTCTCCGTCCGTCCGAATGCCGATCAGGCGTCACTCTTGCCGTGCTCGCCTGCTCGTCAACCCTCCAGCCGCTTCGACCGTCAGTTCACTGCGTGCTCGAACACCGATCCGAGTCCACTTGTGCGCTAGGCCGCTGATTCCGTTGTGTCCTCGACCCTGCCAACCGCGCACGCACCACTCGCCCGAGCTCTCAGCTGCTCGCTCAGCCACCCGTGTCGCTTGTGACCTCCGTAGCCGTCCATTGCGTTCTCACCGTGGTCCACTACGACTCTCCAGCCAGGATCGTGCCCTCATGCGGCCTTTCGGGCTTCCCGCACTTCGGTACCCGGGTACAGCAGCTGCTCGATGCCACTTCGCACCCCACGTCCTGCCCTCGTCGTTCTTCCACGCCACCAACTTCAAGCTGTCGTACACCAGCGCCGTCTGCCTCGCCGACACTCGTCCATGCCGCCAACCTGTTACAATATGATGTGGAGAAGCCACTAGCGGCTATGAAATGTTGTGAAAACGATGTGAAAAATGTGGGGCTGGGACTTCAGTAGAACTAAGCATTGATATCTGGGGCGTGCGCAAACTACAGCTACTACAGATACAGTAGTATAGCAAACGCGCCTATAATTGATACTGTAGTAGTATTAGTAGTCATATAGTACTGGACTCTACTGCCACCGGGAAACTAATGAAAAACCCTGGCGACGAGGGCCTCATTGCTCACTTTGAGCATTGTGCTCGACTTGTGTGTGTGTTGCGATTTCTAGTAGATATTTATCACGCACTCGTGGTCAAGCGCGACAACAGCGTCTTTCGCAGACGCATTGCATGCGACTTGTACTCGCATTGAGCACGATCGTGGTCGTTGCATTTCGACTTCGACGACGCGATCACACCATGGGTTTGGACACGGAGGCTTTATCTACAGCGTGTTCAGACTTGGCAACCTTATCGACTACGCCTTACAACCGCTTCATGCGTTGCCTGTCAGGGGATGGTAGCGCTGAGCAACCGTGGCGACAGACTGCAGTGACCTGCCACCCACGCGCCCAGCATGCGACACAACAACAGGGTCCCTCCGTCTTACCCTGCCGATCATCTGAACTCGCTCCTGTCAGGCGTCAATGGCGCGTCATCGTGGCATATTCATCCACCAGCACCTTTGTCTTTTGGGGGTGAGGCCCGCAGCGACGGAATCGCAGACTCGATGCACAGCTCATTCTTGAATTCGCCGGTTTCGGAGCACAGCGTCGACTTCACTTCTCAACAAGGACAGCTGGACTCACCATGATCCACAAGAGCGCGCGCGCTGGCAAGGGCCTTTTGAACCTCTGGGCCACTGACCGCGGCACCTTCCCGGTCATTTTTCTGGTTGGAATCGCCATGACCGCCGCTCTGGGCAACGGCGCTCGCTACCTGATGAGCAACCCGGACGTGTGTCTGGACAAGTCCAAGCGCAACAACTTCATGCACTACGAGGACGACAAGGGCGCGGAGTGGCGGGCTCGGCGTTTCCGCTTCGCCAACATCAAGAAGAACGCGATCAACCAGTCTCGCCAGTTCGACCAGGCCTTTGAAAAGGAGGAGAACAAGGGCGTCCACAGATAAGCGACGCAAGTGTCGTCGCGCATGCCTCGATTCAGCCAGAGCCATGAACGCCTTACATGTAGCATTTAACGTCAACGTGTCCTACCTCATCAGCTTCATATAAAAACGCGACCAAAAGTACGTCAGCAGCAATCTCGACCGCAGAATTCAGCGCTCTGTTCGTCGTTTGCTTTCCGTGCTCGTCTTGCGGACCCTATCATCGAACTGCATGCGATAGCAACGCAACGGCTTTGTTGGACTGGACAGACTGACTAAATCGATGTTACATTTTTTTAACCTGAAGGATACATGTAGCAACCGATCCCGTTCGCATTGTAGTTGATCGGCCGCTTCAAGCCCGTCGATGAGTTCTAGTGTCTTGCATGTGACAACTGCCTGCTTATCTGGTGACGCCCTTGTTCTCATCCTTGGCGAACGCAGCGTCGAACTGGCGAGACTGGTTGATCGCGTTGCGGTGCAGGTTCGCAAACCGGAAGCGGCGTGCGCGCCACTCGGCGCCGTTCTGCGTCTCGTAGTGCAGCGCGTTGTTGCGCTTGCTCTTGTCGAAACACACGTCCGGGTTGTGCAGCAGGTAGCGGCTGGCCGAGGCGCCGGCGGCCACGGCGGCGAAGCTACAGATGATGACGACAGGGAAGGTGCCGCTGTCGGTGGTCCAGAGCTTGAAGAGACCCATGCTGGAGCGCGTCGCTTTGGAAGCCATTGCGGATGGTGGTGGTGGGGTGGGGCTGGAGTGGGGAGGTGGTGTGCCTGGGAGTGCAAATGCGCAATGGTCAAGCTAATCGTCGACAATTGAGGTTGTCCTGCTGTGGTCGCTGCGTTTGCTGGTAGATCGACTACACGTAGTCTGCACCGACGCACTTGAAGGTGTCAAGGTCTTTTTAAACGAGATGTCTCGGATGGCGTTACAGACACGCGATTCGGTCAATTGGGTCATGTCAAATACCGGTTTTGTGTCAATTTTGGGATAGTCCTGATGCCGATGTTACTTCACGATGTGCTCGAAGAAACGCGGCGGTGCGTATCTCTCGCGGCGGGAGACTCGCATTTGGCCGAGCCCGGCGGAAACTCTTACAAGCGGGCGCTGTCGGTTGGCCACCACCGCCTTCCACCTGTAAAGGCAGACAGGATGCCACGCCGCGGATCATTTTCGCCTCGCGGTTTGATTCGCAATGCGAGAACTGTCAATACGGTTCTGAACCAGTAGCGCATTGTGCCTTGGCACTGCGAACGTCTTAGTGCTGGTCTGCGAGTGCCACGAGTGCACTTCTGTTCAGAACGAACCCTCCAAAATGCAGTGTCCGACACGGTCTAAGCAGCGTCGAGGACTCGTATCACGGAGCGTACTAAATGTGAAGCATCGATTTGTTCAGCTTGACTCGAAAACCCGAAACAGGGTAGGAGCGTTCAACCTTGGTGAACGTTTCCGCTGTCAAAGATGCCTATTCACATTTTCCGTTGCCGATGGCGCAGCGCCTGCGGTTCACCTGGTTGACGATCGTGTTGCAACGTGCCAGTGCGGCGCTTCGCTTCTTCAGTTCTGAAGTTCGACCACCTGAGCGCGCGTATCCATGCCTTCTCATAGAGACGCTGTTCCGGTACCACCGCCGGAAGACGATTTGCGTTGTGGCTCACCCCAAGGCGAAGCTCGTTGCGGGAGGCAATGCATTTCCGTGCAGCGCTGTCGGTTTCCCAATCGGCCCTGACTCACGAGTTGAGTTGCGTTGCGTTGAGTTGAGCTCGCGCGTGTGACGAACGTAGTTTCTTTCGCGTGGAGTGGCACGCACGTCGAGAACGCCGATCCGCGAGGCGAGGCCCGACTTGCAGCTTTAGTACGCTGCGACGACCACCATATCTATATCAATCTACGCGTGCATACTAACCACAACGGATCTCCGTAGTCGGAAGGCGCGCCACAACTGCGTCCATTCAAGGCAAGAACTTGTTGGTATCACAAAAGTCAATGCCGTTATAACAGATTTTGGCATGTCCACAAAGTTGGAAAATATCCCTAGAAACTCAAATAACCGTTCAATGCGACGTGTGTTCACGAATATCATGCACAGACGCAAGTCTAACGACGACCGATCGCTTTGGCTGAAGGAAAACTGCAAAACAATTTCTCCTTAAAGCTATCGCATGCATATCGTATCGTAAAAGGAGCATGTTACATGTTTACATCGGCTACAGTAGCGCACTGAAGAAGTTTCAGGTCTCCACCGCTTTGACGCTTGCTCGTGCATTGCAGATACCAAACAGCACGTTCATCTGGTGACGCCCTTGTTCTCCTCCTTGGCGAACGCAGCGTCGAACTGGCGAGACTGGTTGATCGCGTTGCGGTGCAGGTTCGCAAACCGGAAGCGGCGCGCGCGCCACTCGGCGCCGTTCTGCGTCTCGTAGTGCAGCGCGTTGTTGCGCTTGTTCTTGTCGAAACACACGTCCGGGTTGTGCAGCAGGTAGCGGCTGGCCGAGGCGCCGGCGGCCACGGCGGCGAAGCTGCAGATGATGACGACCGGGAAGGTGCCGCTGTCGGTGGTCCAGAGCTTGAAGAGACCCATGCCGGAGCGCGTCGCTTTGGAAGCCATTGCGGATGGTGGTGGTACTGTAGTGGGGCTGGAGTGCGGGGGTGGTGTGCCTGAGAGTGCAAAAAATGTGCAATGGTCAAGCTAATCGTCGACAATTGAGGTTTGTCCTGCTGTGGCCGCTGCGTTTGCTGGTTGATCGACTGCACCGATGGACGCACTTGAAGGTGTCATGGTCTTTTTGAACGAGATGCGTTACAGACACGCGATTCGGTCAATTGGGTCGTGTCCAGATACCGGTTTTGTGTCAATTTTGGGATAGTTCTGATGCCAATGTTACTTCACGATGTGCTCGAAGAAACGCGGCGGTGCGTATCTCTCGCGGCGGGAGCCCGGCGGAAACTCTTACAAGCGGCCAGCGCTCCAACAGCTATTGAATTCACTCACTTAATTTCCTGAAGTTACTAGAAACGCAAAAGCGCGTATCTATCGCGGTGCACCTCCTCGCAAACGTGTGTGGTTGGGTGCCTCTCGTTGATCTCTGTGCAGAGAGGAGGGTACAGTATACTGTTTGCACAGTGCAGCAACCTCAGAACCCGCAGCAGCACGACTCTTACTTGTCGACGGTTAGCTTGGCCATTGCACATTTTGCACTCTCAGACACATCACCTCCCAGTCCAGCCCCACCCCACCACCACCATCCGCAATGGCTTCCAAAGCGACGCGCTCCGGCATGGGTCTCTTCAAGCTCTGGACCACCGACAGCGGCACCTTCCCGGTCGTCATCATCTGCAGCTTCGCCGCCGTGGCCGCCGGCGCCTCGGCCAGCCGCTACCTGCTGCACAACCCGGACGTGTGTTTCGACAAGAACAAGCGCAACAACGCGCTGCACTACGAGACGCAGAACGGCGCCGAGTGGCGCGCGCGCCGCTTCCGGTTTGCGAACCTGCACCGCAACGCGATCAACCAGTCTCGCCAGTTCGACGCTGCGTTCGCCAAGGAGGAGAACAAGGGCGTCACCAGATAAACAAACCTCGACAGTTCACCAAAACAGTAAACAACAACAACATGTCCATTTTCACATTAAATATCCTTTATTTTAGTGAGTTTAAGAATCTGATGTACCCATTTTCACAACAAACTGATCTTTTAAGTTGGTGTGGTACTGTACACTAACTAACTCAGAAACCCAGCGACCCATTCCGACATAAGCCGCCGGTCCGGAAGAGCCGCCACGTCGCCATGACCCGCACGAGCGCGTCATCAACTACAACGTCGGACGAGGAGCTGGAGCTGGACCAGATGGACGAGCAGTCGTCGCTGCGGCAGGGCGACGACCACTCGCCGCCCGCGGAGCTGCAGCTGAAGCCGAAGAACCAGAAGCAGAAGACGCTGGAAAACTGCGCCGCTGGGGCCTTGCGAGAGGGCTCCGCCCCGCGTCTGCTGTCCTTGGAGAGCGTGGGGCTCGTGTCCCAGTACGCGGCTGTAGGGCTCGTGTACGGCACGCTGCCCAGCACCATCACGCCCTTCCTCACCTACTACTTAAACATGGAGGGCACGGCCACGACGTCGGCCCGGGCGCTCATCTCCATTCCTTGGTCTTTTAAGGTCTTCATCGGGGTTCTGTCCGACTGCGTGCCGCTGTTTGGCTTCCGACGTCGGCCGTACATGGTCGTAGGCTGGTCGGTCACTGTGCTGAGTCTGCTGGCCATGGCCTGCTCGCCACTGGACGAGCCCTACTTTTCCGACCCGACGCTGCGCAATGTCAAGCCTAGTGATTACTCGCTCGAGATGGTGCAGTCGCTCAACAAGAGCGCGCCCAGTAGTGGGGCCAAGTATATTGTGCTCATGATGCTCGCCACGCTCGGCTACCTCTTTGCAGACGTAGCAGCGGACGCCGTGGTGGTCGAGTACGCTCAACGGGAACCAGAAGCGACCCGCGGACGAACCCAGACGGCCATCTACACAGTGCGGACGCTGTTCAATGTGGTGGCGCAGGCGATCACGGGCTTTGGACTCAGCTCGCCGGACTACGGCGGGAGCTTTGACTTTGGGATCTCGTTCCCGGACACGATGCTGCTTCTGGCGATGTTCTGTCTGCCGGTGATCCCCATGACGTGGCTGTTTGTGCGTGAGGAACGGGTGAAGGTGTCCCCGACGTTCCGCAAGTATCTTGGCGATTTATGGGGAGCCATCCAGAGCCGAGCTGTGTACCAAGTGATTGCCTACAGTTTTCTTTCCGGTGTGTTCAGCGGCTTCACGTACGTGGCGCAGGACCCGATGACATCTTACTGGGTCCACGCGACCAGCTTCAACTTGAGTCTGAGCAGTATTTTCGGCAGCTTTGTGACTGTCGTTACACTCACACTGACAGGCAAGTACGGGCTGCACTGGAACTGGCGCACGATGCAAGTGGTGACGATGCTCAGTGTGATCGCACTCGACGCTGTGTGCACCATGTTGGTGACATGGGACGTTGTGCGCGTCCAATGGTTTTGGCTAGGGGTTCCGATTGTCGAGGCTGTGCCAGACGCCGTGGGGTTTATCATTTCGACGTACGTGGTGGTGGAGCTTGCAGGTCACGGCAATGAGGGCGCCATCTACGGATTGTTGACCACGGTGAGCAACCTGGGCGGTCCGTTCGCACTCACGCTCACGAAAAACGTGAATGCAGCCTTCAAGGTCTACAACGAAGACATTCTGAACGACACGTTCGAGGTGCGGCGCGACGTTACCATCACAATTCTGATTTCATACGTGATGAAGTTGCTATCTCTAGCCTTTCTGCCTTTACTACCTCGGCAAAAACTGAGGCCCAAGAACTCAAAAAGTCAGGCGGCAGCAGTCGCCACATGGGTGTATTAACAATCGCGTATCTTTCGTTTGCCCTTGTGTGGGCGATTTTGACCAACCTGTTGGGAATTTTCGAGAGCACGCGATGTTGGGTCATCACGGGCGGTTGCAAGGAGTAAATCTCGACTTTAGATCGACCATTCGTAGCGTTTGAAGAATAGTTTCTTGGAGCAAGAACAAATTGATGAACATTGATCCGTTGCTGATTTCATGGGATTTTCTTACGTTATTGGATTCGCTTCAACATATTGCTGAGTTGACAACCATCTTGGCTGAAGGTAGGACAGTTTGATAAACGGCGGAAGCAACCAACTCCGTGTTCAGCAAATGCTGCATGTATCATGTGCGCATCGATTGAGTTCTCGTGCTTATGCCGACAAACGATCCAAGCTGGGCGCGACGAAGCTGAGGTGTTTATTTCTCGTTGGCCTTCTCCTATGCATCCATCAACCGTTGCAGGGCTCACATTTCTGCTATTTGCTGGATTCGAGAAATCACTACTCTCCAAGAATATCCATACCTGGAGTCCAGGTCCTGGACGCCTTTGGTTCACTGACCACATCACCTTCCCAGCCATGCAGAACGTAAAGCCTTGCGGGTTTGTACATGAAGTCACAGCAATTGGAACCGAATCCGACAATACTCAGTACATCTTGCTGCTTCTGAAGCTGGCGGACAAACGCCAGGGTAATGTGATTGTATCCCAGCACTACGATGTTGGTCACGAGGTAGTCCACGTTGAACGCATCGTGCACTCAACCTCAATGCCCCCATCTACAAGAACTCTAAAGAACTTGGTTTGGTTGTACGGGACCTTGGAGAAGTCTTCAGTCACGGCGGGATTGACTTGAGCTGAGCGCTGGTGGCGATAGTCGCAAGCCTTGGCCTAAGCACTGCGAGGAATGACAACGCTAATCGCATGTCCTTAAGTTCTACGAATTGACAGCCGCACGGCACCTTGAGCTCTTCCAAGCAGCACCTTGACGTGCGCCAATATTTCCTGGTGAGGATCGTTGCTGCCATCCTGCGTGTACGGGCTTCTGACACGTTGATGTATGTTGAACGGCAGTGTCGTCGCTAAACCACAACTATAGAACTCAGATGGCCGTGGCGTCAAATATTTTGTCAACCTTTATGGGAAAGCAGTGCTGTTCAGCAGCTACATGACGCATGCCCCTTCCCTTATTTTTGCTGAACACTGTGGAGAATGACATCGTCGTTAGCAGCATCGCTGGAATCGGTGAAATGCAGCCATATGAAAGTTTAACGACTGCAAGATTGACATCAAAATGGTCTCACGTCACATTAGTTGCTTAGAAACGGAAAGAGACGGTAACCATCAACTGGTGTTGAAGCGCTTGGAAGCTACAGTCAGCGGTATCCCCCACGACCACGGTTCCCGCCACCGAAGCCACCTCCACCACCGTAGTACTCGTTGGTCTCTTTCGACGTGATATCGGCGTTGGTGGCAGGGTCTGCAGCCGACGCGAATGCAACCAGCACGGCGAGTGCAGCAATTGCAACGGTGAACTTCACGTTTGCTTGGGTTCCGTTGGAGTCGGCTTTGGGGATGTCGAATTCAACAATGAGCTGGCAAGCAGCGCGAGAGCTCAACTTAACGCCGTTTTCTGGGAAAGGATCAATACTCGATGGGCGGCGACATCGCGTCGACCCCGTTGGCACGCGTTCGTGCCAACGGTGTCGGTGTCGCCACGCGGTCTTTTCCCAAAATGTTCTGCCAACTTAGCTCTGTGCGTTGTCAGACCTCATTGTTCAATTGGACTCGCAGCACTCAAGTCTCAGCCTACTATCTGACCGACTGCTCCACAAGACCATGAAGTTCACTATCGCTGTCACTACTGCGCTCGCCTGCGTGGCTGCGCTCGCTACGGCTGCAGATCCCGCGCCCAACACTGAGGCCGTGCCGGAGGCTGGGCCCATGCCGGTTGACGCCGACGCTGAGAATGCTCAAGGAGACCCAGAATACTTCGGAGGCTACCGTGGTGGCTACGGAGGTTATCGTGGTGGCTACGGAGGCTACCGTGGTGGCTACGGCGGCTACCGTGGTGGCTATGGAGGCTATCGTGGCGGCTACGGCTATCGTCGTGGTGGCTTCCGCGGCTAAGTGCTCCGAGTACGAATGCTAGCTGTTGGCTGCGTCTCGCATGTGCTGGCGATTTAACTAGGTATCGTGACGTAAGACCTCGCTTTGGTTTGTGCGGGCTCTAAATCAAATGATTTTTGGATGTCGAACGATGAACTATCCTTACATACATCTTCAGCAAAGCTAGCAACTTATAAGCGATATGCCTATATACTTTTTGAGGATGGAAAACTTGGGAGATGGATGTTATGGCTGCTGGGACAAGGAACCAGCTCACGCTCAATAGCTGTATCGTCCGGGCCGATGACATAAAGGTGGCCGTTGCGATGCCAACGTGGACTTTTATGCCAGGTGGCCAACGGGGATGCAATCACATTTACCCTGCCGCCAGCTTCAGAAGCAACAAGAGATGTACGTACACAAGGTACGGAATTGGTTGACTGCTGTGACTTCATATACAATCCCCAAGGTTTCGTGACTTATTATTCGCTTGGATGGAATTTGCAAGAGCTCCGAAGAAATTGGTCCGGTTGTGATAATCCTCGCAGAGTGCCCGGTTGCATGTTGCAGTACAAGCCAACAAAGCTACTTGCTTATGTCTTCGTTACAGCTGAGTGTTTTATCCGGTCGATCTAGGTTGTTGTGGCCGAGTTCCATCTGCAAGTCGAGCCTCGCCCACGGATTGGCGTCCTCGACGTCTACGTGAAAAGAAACTGCGTTCATTACACGCGCGAGCTCAACTCAGTGCAACGCAACTCAACTCGTGAGTCAGGGCAGATTGGGAAAGCCGAGAGCGCTGCACGGAAATGCATCACCTCCCCGCAACGAGCTTTGCCTTGAAGTGACAAACTGTCTCGCGGCGGTGGTGCCGAAACTGCGTCTCTATGAGAAGGCATGGATACGCGCGCTCAGGTGGTCGAACTTCAGCACTGAAGAAGCGAAGCGTCGAACGGGCACGTTGCAATACGATCGGCAACCGGGTCACAGGCGATGCGCCGTCGGCCACGGGAAATGAGAAAAAAAATGCCCCTCAGTTAAGCATTCTTGTCAGCGGACTCACAGATGAACCCCTCAATTGTCATAGCGTCGGGAATGGCAAAATTATTCCAATTTAGGGGTATTCCAATCTCGGGGTGTGCCATTTTAGGGGTACACTAAGGTGCAGCTTCAGGCATTCATCCCCGCAGACCACCTAGCAGCCAACTAAATATGTTCAGAGCTCACAGAGCACATTTCGCAAGCTCTTGCTCGTTAGCGATGCCGTCGCCAACGAAAACATCACGAATGTCGCTCACCAACGCTCAAAAGCTGCTAATTTGTCAGCGCCACACGCAACCCAGATGACGCGAGCCATATTTTCGAAATGGCTCCAAGTCTGGGGATTACTAACGAGGGGTTCATCTGTACCAATGTTGGATACTCCTATCCCTTTTCGGTTTTTAGAGTCGAGTTGAACGAATCGATGCTTCACGGCTTAAATGCTCCGTGATACGAGCCCTAAGTCGTGTCAGTCGCTAAATCTTCTTGAAGGAGTTGATGAAGCTGAAGTGAGTGGTGCACTCTACTGGTATTATTATAGGCCACTTCATCGCTTAGGCTCAGGGCACCTGAGCATGTTGGCCACTCCCTCCCTAACGTTCGTCGGGTTTGCTCTCGAACAAAAGTGTATTCGTGGCACTCGCAGACCAGCACTAAGACGTTCGCAGTGCCAAGGCACAATGCGCTACTGGTTCAGAACCGTATTGACAGTTCTCGCGGTGCGAATCAAACCGCGAGGTGAAAATGATCCGCGGCGTGGCATCCTGTCTGCGTTTACAGGTGGTGGCCAACCGACAGCGCCCGCTTGTAAGAGTTTCCGCCGGGCTCGGCCAAATGCGAGTCCACCGCCGCGATAGATACGCACCGCCGCGTTTCTTCGAGCACATTGTGAAGTAACATCGGCATCAGGACTATCCAAATATTGACACAAAACCGGTATTTGACATGACCCAATTGACCGACGGAATCGCGTGTCAGTAACGCCATCCGAGTAGGCTTGGCACTATACGCTAACATGTTGGTTAGCTCTACATGTGGACAACTGTGAGTGTAGAGTAACAATTATTGTGCCTTTCCCCATTTTGGCTTGAAAAACCACCTTTTTCTAAGCCGTGATTAGGTCTAGTAGCACGAGTTAGCAAGCTCAACCTTCAAATTAGCATAATTCGCTGAGGGATTGGATCAATAGGAGCTTGACTACTGCATTCACCCACGCCAGTCAATTCAAAGACTTTCGACAGAGCACAACTCCCGAATGGCGTAAATGTTCTCGCCATTCGGAGATTAACAAGAGAGAAAACGAGTGATGTATTCGACAGATCTTCGATGGAGAGGGGCGTGCTTATGTACGTGTACGGTATTGATACTACCACTATTGCTACCGTACTAGGCGTTTCCGCGCGAAGCCTCACTCGATGGTACAGTCTTTTCAAGACAACAGGAAATGTGCTAGACGATGAGCCAGCCGAACGGGCGTCACGATGGCCTGCAGCGGTTTGCGAGTATGTGAACGAATATGTAGCCATGCATCCTTGCTTTTATTTGAGGAGCTGCGGAGCGAAATCAAGGATCGTTTCAAGAACACCATTAACCTCTCTGACTCGACGATTTGCCGCGCGTTGCGGTTCGACCTCAACCTGACAAGAAAGGTTCTAACAAAGCGCGCAAGAGAGAGCGTTCCTCAGAAACGCGCGGAGTACAAAGCTCGCCTACTGCCTTTCTACAGTGGTCCCGACCAACTCGTCTTCATCGACGAGACTTCAAAAGATGGCCGGTAAAGTTGACAATATTTGTTATTGAGTGGTTTGATATATTAACGTGCTGTTGCTTTCGCGTATTTAGATCAGTGCTGCGTCGCTACGGATGGTCGGCTAGAAATGAACCGGCCTGTGTCTCAGTGCCGTTTAGTCTTGGGAAGCGTGTGTCAATTCTGGCTGCATTCGATGTTCAAGGTTTCTTTGCCTGGGGAAATACAGAAGACACTTTCACTCGATTGGAATTCCATCGGGTTTTCAAGGAGAAGATCGTCCCATTCCTGAATCCATCCACTACCGCGGTCGATAGTGATCATGGATAATGCCAAAATTCACATGTATGGAGAGCTACAGAGGCTAATCCATGCTACGGGGCTCTGCTATTCTTTTTGCCTCCATATTCGCCAGATCTGAACCCGATCGAAGTGGGTTTTTGCTGCTGAAGAGATGGATTCAGCGTCATGCCAACATGGCTTTTCGTGAAGATCCTCTAGCTGTCCTCAAAGTTGCAATGTATCAGTGTACGAGGCAAAAGGAATTGGTAGGAGAAAATTTGTATGGTCATTGTGGCTACAGAGCTAATGATTTGGTCATTACGGAGAGCTAAACATGCAATCCACTCAGTCTTGATGGTCAACGTCGACCATGTCGTGGTCTGGGTCCGGCATGTCAACTGTCACTGCTTGCCGAAAAGGTGGTCGAAGACTGTATGCCGGAAGTCCAAGCGCCTCACGTAGATCAGCCACGCTGACAGCGACAGGAACAGGAACGCCATGAATCTTGACTCGAACCGTTCGATACTCTGCCTCGCACGCTTGCAACTCCCTCCCAGTAGTCTCATCAATCACTGTCTGTTGTGCGTCAATTGACTGCAGTTGGCGAAATGTGGCCGTGTCCGGCACCTGCATTGGGCTGTTTTCCGGTAGGCGGGCTTGCGTAACCGCCATATAGGTTCTCGAAGAATTGCCCGATGCAACCCCTTCCTGCTCTAGGAATGCCGCCACGTGCGGCAACTGCTGCTGGATTCGCGCCTCGGTCGCGCGACGCAGCGTCGTATGGTTTTCAGTTGGCTTGGGCACGTAGACGAATAGCTGTAGAATAAACCCAGCTTGGCCATCCTTGCACAATCGCGCCTTGTGCCACACACTGTTAAGCTGCGTCGTCAATTCTTCTTCGGAAATGCACACCTTCTGAAAGTCCTTCTGCGGTGCATACTTGCTCGGCTTCAAGTACACGTCAAGGTCAGGACTCCATTGACCTGGCAATCATCGCTGAAATCGCTCCTCAACCATTGCTAACATGACTCGCCACCCGTCGGCCACCCGAAACACAAAATCGCTCGGGCTGACTTTGTCTCTGCAAGCAGAATACGGCTTGCCACTCTTGATAGTTAAACTGCACGATAACAAATCAGGCAACGGAATCTCCATAGTCAGATCAATGTGAAACGGCAAATGAGGGTATGTATTCGACAGCATATCGCCCAAATGGAACTGCGTTTCTCATGTACCGCTCAAATGGTCTCGTGTGGCTGTACCTCTAGCTGTTTCTCTCCCAGCACTGCTTGCACACGGCGCAGCACCACACGATGCTACACCAGACTGCTGACCCACACTGCACACCCACACTGCTGCATACAAATCCACAGTGAGTTACACCCCATCCGCTACACCATATCACTCGCACTCACCTCAGCGCCAGCCATCGATCTGCACGTCTGCTCCACGCGCCCTCGGTTGCTTATTCGCCAGCCCGGTCGCCGCTTGAGTCTCTGCCACAGCTGCTCTCTCTCTCTGCAGTGCCCTCTTGACGCATACGTCCTCGCATCTCGCCCAGCCTTCAGAAAAACGCCAGCAGAGGGAATCGAACCCCCATCCTTCGTGAGAAACTTTGCCGTTAAGCTACACCGGCTCAGACAGGATGCTGGGCGAGACGCGCACGCTGAAGCTTGGCTTGGAGCTTTGCCGCTTGCCGCTTGTGTGGGGGCGAGGAGATTTGCGAATGCCGCCAGCCACCAAAAGCAGTTGGTACCGTTTTTATGGTACTTTGGCGTGTGACAATTTATGGGGTTGGGGCTTATTTTAGAGAGAGGGCAACTGGGAGTTATCATCTGAGATGAGTCTTACGAAAGTCCGATCAAGCGGCGGCGTAGTGACAGAAAGGCACAATACAAACATGTGTCTGCCCGATAATCGCCAAAAACAGGTCGATTTTTTAGAGTCGAAATCATGATAAAAATCTCCATAACATGTCCGTCAGACATCATATTAACTACACGAAAACTTTAACACGCCGTTCGGGGTCGTAAGAATGCATCTTATGGATGAGAACGGTCTGAAGGTGTCATAAGAAAGCGTCTTATGGATCAGAACAGTGTGAGGTGAGGTGCGCAACTTCACTATCCCACGATTCAATGACAATGTCTCCTATTTTAGACTTCAAAAAATGTCTGTGCCGTCTCGGTCTCATTTCCTATTCTTCCAACAACCTCCACTTCGTTTTCCCTGTGCTAACTGCTTCAAGCCCACGTCTGACATCCCAATGGCATCACATCCCCCAACTCAACGCTTTCGACCTGCTGCAGGCCATCGTACATCCGACTGCCAAGACCCATTCGACGACCCGAAATATTGTTTTGGTTCGTTCAATGGGTTCGTAGATAGAGAGAACAAATAATACACTTAGGATTTGTATGTACACTGTTGTGTAGCGGTTGTTCAACTGTTGGTTAGTGTGGAGTGAGAGCCGCCAACAGCAAAATTGCCAACCCTACATCCGAGACATATCGTTCAAAAAGACCATGACACCAAGTGACTCCATCGGTGCAGTCGATCGACCAGTAACCTCAGTGACCGCAGCAGGACGACTCTCTCTTGTCGACGATTAGCTCGGTCATTGCGCATTTTGCACTCTCAGGCACACCACCTCCCCACTCCAGCCCCACACCACCACCACCATCCGCAATGGCTTCCAAAGCGACGCGCTCCGGCATGGGCCTCTTCAAGCTCTGGACGACCGACAGCGGCACCTTCCCGGTCGTCATCATCTGCAGCTTCGCCGCCGTGGCCGCCGGCGCCTCGACCAGCCGCTATCTACTACACAAACCCGGACGTGTGTTTCGACAAGAGCAAGCGCAACAACGCGCTGCACTACGAGACGCAGAACGGCGCCGAGTGGCGCGCGTCGCTTCCGGTTCGCGAACCTGCACCGCAACGATCAACCAGTCTCGCCAGTTCGACCCTGCGTTCGCCAAGGAGGAGAACAAGGGCGTCACCAGATAAACAGGTTGTTGGGTATCTGGAATGCACAAGCAAGCGTTGACGCACGGTCAAGCGACTGCTAGCCACCTCCAACATTGAGCTTATGTAAATATGTAACATCTTTTTATGGTTGGTGATCTGTTAGCTACGCGGTTTGCTATCCATCTTCCTTGCGGTCTACAAAATGCGCGGTGTCAAAAGAATCAATGACAGGGTGCGTAGCCGTTCAGCAACTGAGCAACGGGAAAGTTTCACACTTACCGAGAGCATTCAATCACGCAACCCCTATCCATGGTTGTGGAAACTGCATCTCATTGTGTAACGAGCCTACCGAAGGATAGGGGTCACAGGAAAGACTCGAACGATACGCCTGTGTATACAGTTTTGACATCTTTTAGTTTGCTTCTGCTAAATCGAAGGTGTTATAACACCACAAACTTCTGCAAGTTAAATCTCATGTGGGGTAGCGTTCGTCCTACCAACGACTCACATGGCGACCTCGCCGATAGCGCTGTTTGGGGTAATTGCAGCTTTATCGAGCACAAAGGAGGCATCTTCCAGGGCCCCTAGCAGCTGAATTAGAGGCGATAAGAAGTCCACTGTCGGCTCAAGTCGCACCACGCAACTGCTTGTGCTGTCCCATTCGAAGCAGAACGTACAAGGGAGAAGCAGACGCTGACCGAGCAATTTCGATCTTATAGCGGACGTCTTGTCCTCTTCGCCTTGTTTTTCGTCAATGTATGTTTCTCGGGTGTTCAGCAAGCCTAGGAGCACGTGTTGCAATGTCGCTTCCGACACCGTTGCATTGAGCGTGCCATAGGCAATGACGACGTGAGTTGATACTTGAGTCATATTGTCCAGATGCAAGTAGTTGTCGTCGAAGAAGGCCGTGTAGCGCCGTAATTGCTCTGCAATAATGTGAACACCTTGATGTGTTCCCACAGTGATGTTATCGGCCATGGCTGCTCGCAGAAATGCCAATTGTTGTCGCTCCTCCTGGTGCTGGAGCCACGTGTGTGTTCCGGAGTGAGATTCTGGATCAGCGTACGATCGAATACCATAGCTAAAAGCTGGAAAAACTCGATCGCCACGTTGCAGACACTCCAGTTCTCAGTGGAAAGAAGCCGGCTGCGATGCACCTCCAGTGCCGGGACCTCCTGTCTAAGCTTTGCCACGGTAATCTCGAGGTTCTTAATGTGGTCGTTCTGTCTCTTGATGTAGCGCTTTTGACTAGCAAGACACTGTAAACGACGCCGCTCCGACTTGACGTAGGCACGCTTGCGCTTAGGTTTGGATCCGACAGGTTCAGTACCGGCGCTCCGCGTTGGTCGCACTTCGGGGTGACTATGGTTCTTAAGGAAAACACTTCTGGGGCACCAAGTGTGGTCCGTTGAAAAATTGTCACTTCTGGCGGGGGTATCTCTTCTTGCCGACGGTGATTATCCCACGACAGCACGTTGCACGGAGTCCGTCGCTGCAGCACTTGCCCAATCGCGTCAGATGTGAGGCGGTGCATCAAGCGCTCTGGGTCAAAACGGTCGAAGATGTCACTCAGGACGCGGTTCATCGGGAATGCTTGAAGTTGCTTGTCAACGACTGGCGTTCTAAGCGTTGACTTGAGAAATGATGGTCGACAGAGTCGATCCGGCGAGTGACTACCGCGCTTGTGCCGCGCAATCAACAAATCCGTTATCAATCACACTGTTTAATCTTGATCCATCTGCCGTTACTCACGGCCCGTGCAAGCTCATGGTGAAGCTATTCAATCATGATTCGTCACAAAATGCTGGGTTGTTGATGATCCCTATCCGATAGGACATAGGTACGGGACACCGCTCTAAGACCAGGTTCGTAAAGGAAAACGTAGCTTGCCCGTGCCGTTCAATTGACCCGATAAGGCGTGAAAGACACCGAGTTTGGTTCGTGAACAACTTGGTTTCGCGAAGGCCACGGTTCCGGGACAGTATGAAATATTTTATTTTATGTACTACTAGTAGGTGTTTGTAGCAAAACCACCGGATGTACACTTCTTCAATCTCGCTCTGGAGACCATTTTGGCTCCCTTTCGCTTTTGATCGCTCGATTTTATTATGTCAAATTCCGATGTGCTAGTGATGCATCTCCCCTATCGATGTACCTACCTCGTCGTCGCTAGTTTGTAGTCAAAATGAAATGTTGCCTTAGAATTTATCTTAGCTCAGTTAGTATGGAAATTTACATCATCTTGTACCCCGTCCAAATGACTTTTTGGAAGTTAGCAGGAATGTCGCCTGCATCAAAATAAGCTTCGATGTCTCCTGAATGCGTTGATATCGTCCTGGGCCGAAGGCAACGCAACGAAATCACAACGACAAAAACAGCAGCTTATTATAGTTACTATCGGAAAACGGTCTAAATATACACCATCTTTCTTCCCGTCAAATGTCGACTTTATTTGGAAGTAAGCAGGCTTCGCCTGAATGACAGTGAAGATCGATGACTTTTGAATGCGGTCGCAGATAAGAAAGGCAACGCAACGAAATGGCGACGACAATTTTTTAGCTTATTAGAGTTACTATCGGGAAATGGTGTCCCGAATCCCTGGCGTCCCGTAACCATGCCCGAACGGATAGGAATAAAAATCGTCCCTTGCCGTATTGCTGGGTTGTGAGTACAGCAGGTGGTGCCTTCGATGAAGTGCTAAGTCCAGGGCCGTCGAATGCTAGGCAGCCATAGAGCGCGCAGATCCGAGTGCGTCCTCGCTTTGCTCATGTCATCAGCCAAACCGTTAGCGGGTCTGTTCAATCACGCGCTCATCTGTCCGTCCGTCCAACAAATCCGCTCCTCAATCACCGCATTTGCACCCCCTTCTTTCCTTTATACAACAACACTTGCACCCCCTTCTTTCTTTTATACAAAAATCGTCACCTTCGTCCTCTGTTGTCCTCCTTTTAAGAACCTTTTTAAAAAGTCCTAATAGATGTGTTGTAATTTATTTTTATAAAAATAAAAAGCATTGCTTTTCGCAAAGCTTTTTCCATGTACCCAGCATTTGGTACGCCACGCAGTGACACCCAATTTGTACGAGTAGCTGCAACCTCCGCCGATGGACAAGACGCGGACGCCTAAGCGCAAGCGCTCGCGCCTCGCTGGCAAGCGCGCCGGAGCCTCCAGCTCGTCGTCCAAGCGCACGCCTGGCTCAAGCGGCAGCGAGTCAAAATCGTGTGGAAAGACTCGCCCGCGGACAAGCAGATCAAAGTCTCGGGCACGGGCAAAATGGCGGTGCGTAGGGAGATGCAGGGCTTTGTGGGGCGTCTGGCCCGCGCCAGCCAGCAGTCGCCACCCAGTACACAAGAGGAGGCCAAGCAGAAGCAGAAGCAGAAGCTGCGGAGCGGCAAAAGGAAGGCCACGACGCTCAGCTACGAAGAGACGGGTGGGTGGGTTTTATAACCGGTGAAAAAGGAGAATAAATGCTAATTGGGTGGGGGTTTTGTGTTTTTGTTTTTGTGGTTTTTATTTTGGGGTGTAGCCATTTCGAGACATTTGAAGTTTACTGCTAGTCCGAAGCAGACGAAGGTTTCGCCTGGGAAGAGAAGGAGGAAGTCCACGGAGAAAGGAGAGTCGCAGGAGGAGCTGTTTAGTGTGCTGGACCAGATGGAGCAAAAATACGCCAGTCCGGACGTGATGGCAGGGACCAAAACAGCGTCTGATCGAGCACGACAACGACCGGAAACTGTGGCAGAAGAGGAGGCTGCAGAGGTGAACTTGACTGGGTTGACGCCGGCACCGAGCTACTCGTCCACCGGGACGTTGTCGCCGCGCTCATTGAGAACGCAGGATGTAACGCAGATGCACAGCAAAGTGACGCAGCCACCTTGGAAAGAGACGCAGCCACATGAGAAAGACACACAGCCGCCTCAGAAGGAGACGCAGAAGGAGGAGGCGCTATCGCCGGATGACTGGGGTGACCTCACGACGGAGTCGTGGGCACTGCTCGATCGGTTAGAGAGCCAAGCAGTACCAGGTGCATCTCAAGAGCCGTCACAGTCTCAGACTGAGGATGTGTCTTCGCAAAACCTTGCACTTACTCCACGGCCGATGCCATCGTCTTGTGCTGCACCGACAGGAGTTGCACGGATGCCTCGCTCGACCCCTTCAGCTTCTGCGGTGCGACCAATAGATGGCGTCGGCACAGCCCAGCAGCTTGAGGCATCCGAGAGCTACAGACGATTTTTAATTTTGGAAGTGGATCGCAACGTTGTTAATCGTTCACTCCTTTTGCGACTGTTAGATGACCAAGACTTACAGCTGGAAGCTGTGCTCTCAGATGCCTGGTATGATGTGATTGTCGAAGCTGGCGATACGATCAACATTGTCTTCACTGAGGTGAACGGAGGTGGGTTTTTCTCCCAAGAGCGAGACGGCAGGTCATTAGGTGTTCAACCGTCACGCATTCAGGTTGATAATGGTCATAACGCCGTGATCGTACATCCAGACCTCCTGGTATGCCAATTTATGTGGATATAACGAGTGGGACTCGGTACTAATCGTGGCTGTTTTCGCTATTGCAGGTATCTCCTACCAGTGTGACAACAAGTTTCGGTTGCTTACGCCGTGCCGTGCTACGGGAAACACTTGCTGTAAGTCAACCGACGGGCGAAAAAGCCTTTTTGGGTACGCTGAAGCACGACCTGTTTGAGTCTGCGCTTATGAATGGTCTACGTAGTAGTGATAGCCTTCATCAAGAGGCTAGAAGAATCGTGAGTTCAAAGTACGTGATTTTTGCAGTTGCAATAGCTTGCAGCGTCTACAACTGGGATCATTTTTGCTAATGTATACTTGTTTAAAAAGCATTCTAGGTCTTGTTGAGTGTGGACTAAACGAAGAAAAGGCACTGCTAGAGCTTCACAAAGTAATAGAAGATTATCGCATGTGGGTGAACGAAGCCATGGCCGGTTCCGGTACACAACTCAATGAGAAACCACCAAAACACGGTTCCAAGGTACGTGTAACCCGCATTTTGGCCACCGAAGAAATGATGTGGTCCATCAAGTGGGGCTTAAAGGGCGCGACGGATGCCTCCATTGAAGGAACCATCGTCGGTCCAAATGGTGGGAATGACCAGGAGACAAATGGCGGTGGCGTGCTTCCGCTAGAGCTCAAGACAGGGAGCAAGATATATGCTGGCGCTGATCACCAAGGCCAGGTAATTTTGTACACACTACTGCTAAGTGAGCGCTATCGCCAGCAGTGCCAGGAAGGTTTACTTATTTACGTGCCACCAATCGAAACAAACCGCATCGCAGCCATGGCCACTTATGTCCGTGGATTGATTATGGCTCGGAATAATTTTGCCAGCGCAATGGCGAAAGTCAAGGCAATTGGGAGTTCCACTTCCGCGCAGGTGTTTCCACCGATGCTCCGTAACCGTAATGACTGTGGACGCTGCTTCCAAAGGCACGAATGTGTTCTTCACCATGCAGCAACAGAAAATGGCTCAGCGGAATCCAGTGGACTCGACGAGTTATTCACGCAAATGACTAGTCATCTCAGCGAAGTTGACCTGGAATATTTCAGGCGATGGAACCGACTAATTGACCTTGAGCAGCAGCACGCTGAGAAAAATCTTCGCGCGCTCTGGCTTCAAGCGGGGTGGAAGCGCGAACTAGCGCAGGAGAGCAGAACCTGTATAGCGAATCTGCGATTGGTGTCTGATGAGCCAGTGCATTCAGATTCTGGGGCAAAGCGAACCCTTCGCTTTATTCGTGACCAGCGAAGGAGAAAACCTAATAGTGTGGTGGGCACGGGTACTGCCGGGGCGGATTCATTACCAAAGGCGTTTGCTGGTGTACGGTTTCGAGTGGATGAGCGTGTCATTTTATCGGCGGAATCACTGGATGGTAAGCATTTGCTAGTCCATATTTCGCGCGCCACTGTCCGCAAAATCGAGCACGGACTCATCACAATCGAGGCACGGCAATCCATCCCATCAATTGTCACTAACGGAAATTCTGTTGTTGGCAAAGAGTATACATGGCGACTGGATAAAGACGCCATAATGAGTGGTTTACGTCGCGCGAAAGAGAATCTCGTGCGTTTATTTATTGGAACTTCACCCGACGCTGTTTCAGTCGGCACAGCATTATCAAATCGGCCGGAATTGCGAAGACGCATGGGTTCGTTAACGGACTCAACTAGAGGTAGTAGTGACCGTAGTGAAGCCCCAAGTGTGGGCGACACGCGGAGGCGAAACTTGATTGTACACCTCTCTCGTCCACACTTCAAGCCGTGTCAGTTCACAGAATTAGTGAAGCAACGATGTCAAGATCGTGCCAAGGATGATCCCGATGGAATCGTAGCCGCTCAAGGTCAGGTATTGCTTGACGTGTTTTCTGGACTGAATATTGATCAGCAACGTGCTGTCCAGCGTGTGCTCAGCTCGCTCGATTATGCGTTAGTGCTGGGTATGCCTGGTACGGGCAAGACGGCGACAATCGCCTTCACGGTGAGGGTACTGCTGTTCCTCGGGTTTTCGGTGCTAGTAACAAGCTACACACACTCAGCTGTGGATAATCTTCTTTTGAAGCTGCTTGCTTGCAAGGTTTCCATGCTTCGCATTGGCAACGCCGCACAAGTGCATCCGTCAATTGCAGAATACACACTGGATAGACAAGCTGAGCGGGAGGGTATTTCAAGTGTGCAGGCTATGGAAGCCAAAATGGTTAATGCTCAGCTCGTGGGTTCCACTTGTCTGAGCGTGAATAGCCATGTTCTCTTTGCAAAGCGCCGTTTTGACTTCTGCATCGTTGATGAGGCTACGCAAATCACGCAGCCCGTCGTTATGGGGGCTCTACGATGTGCGGATACGTTTGCATTAGTGGGAGATCACTATCAGTTGCCGCCTCTGGTGGCGAATGCCCAAGCTCGTAAAGAAGGTATGGATGTGAGTTTGTTTCGGCGGCTCTCAGAGGCCCACCCTGAAGCGAGTCAGCAATTGTCTTACCAGTACCGGATGAACAAGGACATTATGCTACTGGCAAATCGACTGGTGTATGGCGACAAGCTCAAATGCGGCTCATTTGCTGTTGCATCCAACCACCTCAAGTTGCAGTGGCAACATCAAAGTAGGGGACAAAAGATGTCGTGGCCTATTCGAGTGCTCAACAACAACCAAGGGGTCTTGTTCTTTGATACCGATATGATAGGAGAAAAGACTAGGGAGAGCAACCCTGATCAGAAAGGAAGTAGCAGCCGCCGTTGTATGGAAAACGTGGTGGAGGCGCAAGTAATTGCTGGCATGGTGGAGCTTCTAGTGCTTGGGTCGGTGCAACCGGGAGAAATCGCGGTGATATCGCCCTTTCGGTCTCAAGTTGCGCTGATTCAACAGCAATTGGCTGCTGTTGCTGCTTGCCGAAGAGCTGGCGGAAAAGAGTGGCTCCATGAGATTGAAGTGAGCACCATCGATAAGTACCAGGGCAAAGACAAAGACGTCATTTTGGTATCGTTCGTTCGTTGTAACGAGGAAAACCGCGTGGGTGAACTGCTTACAGATTGGCGCCGCATCAACGTGGGGCTGACGCGTGCGAAGCAAAAGCTGGTTCTGGTGGGATCCCTTTCGACGCTCAGCGGGGTAGTGCTCTCTTCCATGTGCTCTCCCGTGTTATTCAGGAGCAGCGATGGGGACACAAGCTGCCACGCAACGCTGTTGAAGCTCTTCGACACTGCGCAGTGAGCGTGGCAGTATCACCCGTAGAACCTGATCCCGAGCAAGGATCGACGCCTGTACGTCGGACAAGACAAGCCGATTCCGTGAAAGTTTCGATTCTGGAGCGTGCACCCGCCACGCGCAACGGCGATATCGAGACTCTCGTTCCGAGTATATCAACTGTCCCATTGCGCTCACATCAGGGATCGCGCCAGCAGCAGATGAAGCCAATCACACGGGACATCTTTGGCGAGCGCTAGCATTTGTGATGAAGTATAACGACATCAACCGAGTCAATCTCCATCGCGCAGCATTTTGACGCGAATCGAATCAGCGTTCATTGCAAAGTTTCATGCGAGCGTTTATCCTGTCCCTGTTGGTGCTTCTTGGAGCAGCGTCTGCCCAAGTGCTTGGAGGGTGGTCCAGGGTCGCTGCTACGCCTGATACCCGAGCCGTTTTGATTCAAGCCCTGTCGACAACCGATACCTGCGTGAGAACGATTTTATCTGTTCAGGCGCAAGTGGTTGCTGGAATGAACTACGAATTCAAAATCGATGGCTGTCGTGGCACTCGTGGCGGTAGTTGTGCAACCGCGTCCTGTGCATCCTGGAGCCAACTCGTCGTGCAAGTGTTCGACCAGCCCTGGACTCGCACGACACGTGTCACGTCAATTTCGGAGGCATGATGTGCACCAAACAACTTCCGTGAGCTCCAATGGACTATCGTCTGGTGTTTGAAGCAGCGTGATTCACGAATGAAAGTGACATGAGGTTTTATTGTTTCTATTCAGTGGACTATTCATTTGGACTCGTACTATACAAGGCGATCGCTGGAGCTGCTCGTGACTCGACATCGCCCTCATATCTTGCGCACTCGACTCATTTACGGTCGCGTGGCTGCAATGTACAGTGCCCAGGAGCGAGAAAGACCGTCGTCCATCTTGACGGTGCTCAGTTTCTGCAAAGCCAGCTCCTTGTCGACCGTCGCGTAGCTCATGTACAGCAACGAGAGCCACGGGTTGTTCTGCTCGTCGTTTAGCACGATGGGCTCGCGTGACAGAATCTTGTCCCATTCCTGCGCGACGAAATCGCGCGTGCGGACGAACTCCGTGACGGCCGTGGCCGGGATCATCTGGATGCCGTGAATCGCGAACTTGTCGCCGCTAAACCACGTGGCGTAGTTGACCTTGTTGTCGAAAAGGATGCCCATGACCTTGTTGTCACGGTAGCGGTCCGGGTGAGCACGGTTGCCGTCTTCGAGCAGGAAGTAGGTGCGGATGGCTCGCGAGTTCAGCTTCACCATCAGCCTGCCGATCGTCTCGAGGTGCTTGTCGCCTGTCGCCTTGCCCAACATCGCCATTCCGTAGTAGAAATTGATGTCCTCGGACGTGCTCTCCTCGTCCTTGCCGTCCGCCATCGGCGTGATGCCGTGCGAGTACAGTGACCACGGAACCAGTCGAGGCTGCGGAACTGGGGAAGTACGGGTCGGCATCGGACGGGTTCGCGACGTCACGCACCAGGAAGCCTGCTATGCGGTTCATTTCGTCCAGCCTCGACCACGACGGGTCCAGCTTGTTGAGGATGGCGGTGGTGACGACCCAGTAGCCGTAGTGGTAGTGGTGGTCGTTGTACATGGTGTTGCCGAAGTCGACCATCGCGTCGTTCATGACGAAGCCCTGCGAGCTCACCACGCCGCGATACACGGTGTCGTAGTTGAGCGGGAAGAACCACGTATTGTTCAGGAACGGGGTCACCATGTTCTCGAGCTTGGAGAGGCAGGTCGAGAGCAGCGTGTCGTCTTCGCCAACAATGGACGGGTCGGCGGCCATGAGGCACAGCGACGCGTACTTCTGGGCGGCCTTTCCGTTGTAGTAGTAGCTCTGGGAGAGTGACAGCTCCCAGGTCGAGTTGATGTCGGCCAGCAGCGTCTTCTTCATGTTGTAGGTTTCGACAGCGCTCGCGTCGGGTTTACAGGGCGGGTAGAAGTCAATGGGGAAGTCGTCGGTTTCCAGCATTCGCCACTCGGGCGGAGACGTCTTGGTGAGCAGACCCTGCATGAGACCGCGCGTGGTGGAGTGGGCGGCCACACCTTCCGCCTCGACTGCAGTGGAGCGGTCGAGGCTGTCGACGTGGTGGACTTGAGCGTAGTGGAGCATACCGTTGGACTCGCAGTCGCCGGTGGTCTTCCACTTGTACGTGTAGGCGTTTTCGTCGTAGGCCTCGACGCGGCCACCCTCGACGATGCAGCTCGCCGTGCTGTCAAAGATCTTCTGCTCCTCTGCCGACGGGTCTGGGATCATGGCCACGCGAGCCGTGCCCGTGAATGGGCCAGCCATCTCGAGCGTGGAGTTGCCGTCGAAGCGTAGCGAGACTGGCGTGGAGAAGTAGAGCGTCCAGACAGCGTCGTTTTCGAACTCCAGTACGAACCGGTTGTTGGTGAGGTCCTTGTTGACGGTCTCCGTGGGTCCCAGGCCGTTGATGGACTGAATGGCGTACACCGTCGCGAAGCGCGGGGTCAGCTTCGAGTAGTGCGCGGTCACGAACGCCATGCCGCTCAAGAGCGTCGACTCGATCTTCTTGGTGGCGTCGTGCTGGAGCCTGAAGCGCAATTGCACGCTGAGGTCATCCCAGTCGAAGATCTCGAAGACCGGGCGGGACGAGTTGGAGAACTCGGTGGCGGAGAAGGAGAACTCGGGCACCTGGCCGTGGAGGTAGTACATCTCGGCGTCGCCGTTGCCCGTCAGACCACCACCGAACTTGCGCGTGGTGTAGGGGTAGTTCATGGTGAGACCGAGTGGCTGGTTCAGGATGGAGGGCGTGATGCTGTACGGGTTGGCCCAAACGGGCTGCACGTCTTGCTCGTTGGGCGTAGAGCCGATCATGTTGCCCCACCAGTCGTTGGTCGGGATGGCACGTTTGCCAACGAGACCGGGTGCGAGGAACTTGGGTGGCAGGAGGTTCTTGTGCTCGTCGGTGTGTTTGAAGAGACTCTGCGGTGGTGCTTCCGCGTTGAAGATCGGCGTGAAGATGTTGGTGGGCGTGGCTTGCGTGACACTGGAGGCATCGGTCGTTCGTTGAGGCTGGAAGACTTCATAGAGTCCGACGGTGACGAAGAGTGCGATGGCTCCAGCGAGTACTCCCCATCGGATAGTTCGTGATGCAGGTCTCGGTTGAGTGAGTGGCACTGCGCTGTGGCTTTCAAGCAGCGAACGCCCTTCGCCGTGTTGCTGGGGTCTCGGACTTAGCATCCTGACCATGACAGGTGTAGATTGTGTGTGGTGAGGAAGGCAGATTGGAAAATGAAAATGAAACTCGGCAACTTGTACGTTGGTCTCCATTGCGCTGTTTGTCTCCTCATGGTTCATGGGGTGCCGCGATAGATAAAGGACGTTTGCAGTCGCAGCAGCCACCACGCGCGTATCTACGCCTGCTCGGCACGTCATGGCTGAAGTTGGGCTGGTAAGCCGATTGCACGACAACGTACAATCGCCGTGATGAGCCGGTGGTGTCCCATCCGGTAACGGTAGCCGTTGTTGATCGCGTCACTTCACGTATGAGGATTTGCCCTGCTTCAACTTCAGAAAACGATGGTACGTAGCGAGTGCGCCACAATCTAAGAGAAGACTTAGTCTAAATGCAACTTTTTTGGCCGGAAACGTTCATGCTCTTTCGATTGGAAACGTGCGGAGATCCTCTTGGATCGGGCCCGTTTTGTCTTGTCACGACAGGCATCCGTTTTTGGGGGTGCTAAGACCGGCTGATTTGTTGTCAGCATCCCAGTGCTCGACCAAGTGCGTGAGAGGCTTCGCGGCAAGCGAAGCCAGCCGATGAACAGCACGACGAAGATGCCTTTCTGTAAGCCATGATACAGGCGGTGTCGCACAAGAGTGTTCGGCCGGATAGTCCATTGCAATATCTGGCGACGGCGGCTCGTGTTGTGTCTGGGAAAGATTGCTGCGATACATCCCACTTTTTTGTTGCTTGGTGTGGGCGGCTCGTTTCTGATGTAGCTACACTTATCCAGCGATCAATCGAAAGCAAAGGTGTTCACCAAAAGAAGACATGGTTCATCGAAAGACGTTTCGCCATAATGAGCTCAGCTAATTGCTATTGCTCAGCAGCACAGTTCGAGCGCTTGAAAGCTAGACTAGTTTGGAAATTTATCATGGTGTCTTTGTGAGCGAAGCACGATCGATGTGCCGTGCCGTCGATAATCGCGTCCAGCTCATTGAAGTTCTGGAGCCTGTCGGTACAACGCAAGCGACAACAATCGACACCAAAATCCGCATAAAAATCCTGTTTTGACTAACGGCATTTGCTTAGTCCTCTTGACCCCGCGCAGTTCTCCCCTTCAGCGAGGATGGCTTAAAATCAGTTGACACCTCGAAATCGGCTTCACAAGCGACATGCTTAGATTCTCTAGGCCTTAGAATGAATTTTGATCGTAAATGTCTAGCGAAAGTCCTCGATGTTCGACGGTGTCACAAAGGAGGTCGTCCGCTTCGGGCTCTCAGTGTTACTACACCCACGTAACAACAACACTCAGCTCTCCTACTACCTGAGGGAGCTAGGAATTTTGGCCCCCAATATCGACGTGACGCGCGCAGTGCAGAAGTGCAGAGCCTTACCGCTACGGGCATCACAACAACCAAACGGCTGTGGCAAGCACGGCTTAACTATTTTTCTGGTTGAACACATCATGTCAGAAAAAAACACGCCCACGTATGGGTTCCAAATAAGCTTTCAATAAGATGTCGCCAAAGCCATGAAACTCGTCACTCCATGAGGTCTCCTTCCAAAGAGCTGCGATCGGAGTTTCATTTTCCAGGTGCATCCTCTGCTTGAAACCCACGGCCTGGTTCCGTGGTCACTGTACTCGCACGGCATCACGCCGATGGAAGCAAGGGCGAGAGCACGTCCGAGGACATGAACTTCTACTACGGAAGGGCGATGCTGGGCAAGGCGACCGGCGATAAACTCCTCGAGACGGTCAGCAGGCTGATGGAGAAGCTGAACGCGCGAGCCATCCGCACCTACTTCCTGCTCGAAGACGGCAACCGTGCCCACCCCGACCGCTACCGTGACAACAAGGTCATGGGCATCCTTTTCGACAACAAGGTAAACTACGCCACGTGGTTCAGCGGCGAGAAGTACACGATCCACGGCATCCAGATGATCCCGGCCATGGCCGTCACGGTCACGGAGTTCGTCCGCACGCGCGATTTCGTCTCGCAGGAATGGGACAACATCTTGTCTCGCGAGTCCATCGTGCTAAGCGACGAGCAGAGCAGACCGTGGCTCTCGTTGCTGTACATGAGCTACGCGACGGCCGACAAAGAGCTGGCACTGCAGAAACTGAGTACCGTCAAGATGGACGACGATCTTCTCACAGTTGGGCACTGTACATTGCAGCCACACGACCGGAAATGAGCCGAGCGCACAAGATATGAGAACGATGTCACGAACAGCTCAAGAGTATCCATGTATCTTGCTTATAGTGCGACTGTGCGAGTCCAACTGATAGAAAGCACTTTCGTAGATGCAATGCATTACTTGAAGTAGTAGTACTGTAGTACTTAGTAAGTATTTCTTAGCACACATACGCTGGAGAAGTAGTATTTTTGTTGGCTTGTCGTATCTTCGTTGTGGTTTGAGAAATACATCAGTACTGATTGATATCTACTATTGCAGACTGCTTGCGTAAATCACTCGAAATCATACTCATCGTCTTCTACACTCGCAGCAGGAACATCCTCCTTCAAGTTCAGAGTCTCATTGGTGTCCTTTGCATCCGCATCAGCAGCTTTGGATTTTTTGGACCGTGCTTCCATTCATGGATCTCTTCACGGAGCTTGTCATCTCTCACAAGCTCTTGAAGAGTTAGCGGTTCCCCCGTCAGCGGGCAGCGGTTGCCAAAATCACGGAACCACGCCTCAATAAACTGACGCTCAAAGACTTGCCCGAATGGTGAACGCAACGGGTCTTTCATCAGCTTCAGCGAGACAGCACACTTAAACTCCGGCGGAATGTCTCGTGCTCCCGGTTTTTCTTCTTCTTGGAGGGGTCTCGGTGTTTTTTCTTGTGCTTCTCCTTTTCCTTGGGTGTTGTACCTGGGGTAGGAATCTTGGCTTCGGTGTCCTCTTCAGCCTCGCTGTCAGCGATGGCATCCGCATCTTGAATGGTGATAGCGTTCAAGCTCGGCAAGTCTCCAAGCAGCTCATACTCTTCCTTGCGTGACAAAGGTGTCACGTTTTTGGTTGGAATTTGTTTGGCCTCTTGCTTTGGGGGTGATGAAGATGGTTCGATGGCGGGCTTCAAGCCTGAGGACGGTGCAGGCAGATGCGATGCGATGTCTTCCAGCATAGTGCGGATTTCGCTATGAATTGTGAGATCCTTGGCGATTGAACCACGGTCAGTCTTCAGCAACACGTCTGCGCCATACACGACCAGCATTTTTACAATCTGCACGCGAAAGTGATACGCAGCCTCGTGCAGCGCTGTCCAGCCGAGTTTGTTCGTCGCGTTCTTGTTGACACCCCATTCTAACAGCATCTTGACCGTCGGGCCGTGGCCTTGGCGAGCAGCTTCTGCTAGCGGAAACTGCCCTGGGAACGGGCATAACGCAAACTCGGGGCATATCACATCGTACTTGGCTCCTGCACGCAGTAGCTCCATTGCAATGGCCGTGTAACCACGATGGCATGCATCATAAAGCGGCGTCCAGCCCACAGAGTTGGCCGTATTCACGTTGGCACCTGCACGGATAAGTTTTATTGCCAATACTTCCAGGCCATATGCGCAAGCGATGTGCAGCGCCGTCCAACCGCACGAGAACGAGCCGGGGCCACGGTGCGTCAAGAGGTTCAAATCTGCCTTTCGCTCAACCAGCACTTTGAGAATTGCGATCCCGGCCTCTTGTGCGTTGAGCATATGGCAAGCCGCATGCAGCGGCGTCCAGCCATCGTTGTTTGGCAAGTGCAGCGTCGCCCTATCCAGCATGATTTTGTCGTTGCCCACATACACGATAAGGTGGTTCTCTGTTGGCACCTCATCGGTTGGTTTAGCTGCATCGACGGAAGCGCTCTTTTCCAAGGCCGGCTTGATCGTCTCGCCATTCTCCAGCATCAGCTGCTGGAACTTGCCGTCCGCGTCAGGCGAGTGCACGAGCAGCAGCATGTTGCCGCCCTTGAAGCCGCGAGCTTGATCTCGAGGGTTCTTGGGGCCAATATGGAAGTCGTACAACCGGTAGAGGTCGGGGAAGCGCACAAAGCGCGGATCCAGCCCCTGCACCATGGCGTCCCCAAGAATCATGGTGCATGCGAGCATCTGCTCGAAGGATGCTTGCGTCGACGCCGCACCGCCCATGCTTCACGCAAAAACACCGTTAAGATAAGTACGACGAGGACACGGAGGCAGCCTTCTCGAAAATGGGAAGGCAGTCGAACGCGTCCGTCCACGGCATGAAAATAACGACCGTTCATCGAAACCACACGCCATTATGCAACGGATTCATCCCGGCGACTTCATTACTCGCTAGACTCGGTCTATCCCTGTCGCGCTGGGGCCTCGGCGATAGACGTGAGCTGCGTGGTGTTGGTCCAGGGCTGGTCGAACACTTTCACCACGAAGCGCGTGACTTGGCCGCGAGAAGCGCTGGATCCTTCGACCTCGAACTCGTAGTTGGTGCCGGCCACGACTTGAGAGCGCACGGCCACGACGGCGGTCACAGTTAGGTCCGTGCCAGCCAGTGCGCGGTCGAGGGCTGCGCGGGCTTCAGGCGTCACGACGCTCGGAGACCATCCACCGACAATAACAGGCATTTCTTCAGCGGGAGCAGGGGGAGAAGGCAGATTAGCTTGGACGGTACTTTTGCTACTGCGGCCGGTTTCTGTCAATCGCGCACGAGCTTCGGGTTGTGGCTTGGCACAGCATGCGCTTACACGAATTAGATTCCCCACACCAACAAGAAGGCAATGCAGGCAATGCAGCTCACGTATCAACATGTAAACCATATCAGCAGTCGGTGCGCGTGCGACATCACCTGGCCAACATAAGCTTGCTTTCCTACTAGCTGCGTCAATGCGATGCGAGGGCAGCTACCGAGCAACGACAGCCGCTATCGTCTTCGCTATTCACATCCTGCTGCCTATTCCTCCTTCTTGAACATCTTCTTGAACATGCCACCGATGCGCGACTTTCGGTGGCCATCCTCTCCGTACAAACTGTTGCGGTTTAAGCTCTCGCGCCGGTCTCCCTCAGGGGGACTCATACCTTCCACACCTGGTGAAAGCCCACGCGGCACCGGGTTGTTCATAATGGTGTCTAAAGTCGCGCGGCGTTCGACGCGAGTTGGGTTCGCGTTAACGGACACAGACACCGGGACAGGTCCAATTGACCCCACTGTGTCCGACCGACTTTCTCGGTGGTCAGGAATTTCGCCGAGGACTTCTGCAAGAACCTTTGCGCTGGCAGCCCTGAACATCGCAAAAAAGAGTTAGCTAAACACGATGACACTATCCTGATGCGATGCAGTCTGAGCACCGATCTTTAACTTACGAGGATCGACGACCAACCAACGGCGGGGACTTGCTATACTGGCTGCTGCGGCGGCCATTTTCGTACGTGGGCTTCGAGTCCACAGCCATGGCCCGCATTCGCTCGAGTAGGTCCTCTGACACACCATCGGATTCTGCTAGGTTAATGATGTCCAGCAGAACATCCTGTTGGTGCACACGCGCCTTGAGCTCGGCAGAGTACACTGAGCGCTGCATCCTCAAATCCTCCTTCAATTCTGCCACCTGTTTCTTATACTTCTTCATCTTCTCCTCCTGGGACTTAATCAATGCGGCGTGAGTGCTCATGAGTCGCAGGTTAGCCTTCGATTGCTGCTTGTTGTGCTGGTTAAGTGCTGCAAAAGATGCACCAGCGGCCGTGTAGGCATCCTTAATTTTCTTGTTCTCCGACTTCAGATTCTCGTTCTCCTGGGACAACATTTGGATGAGCTCACGCCCCTTAGTCACCTCCTTGCGCAGATAATCGATCATGCGTTCCGAGTCGTCAAGCAACTTCCCGTCATCCAAGGACTCCCGCTCTATTCTGCTTGACCGCAAACTGTTCCGGTTGTACGCAGGCGGTGCCTCGTGCTCGTAGATACTGCTGCTCGTGCTAGGAATAGAGGAATTCCGAACTTGATTCAGCTCCTGCTGCAGCGACGAGTTCTCGGCTTCGATCTCTATGCGTGCACGCTTTTCGTCCTCAAGACGGTGCTTCAGCAGCTGCACTTCGGTTTCCATAGCATCTTGTTCTTTCCGCTCTGACAGAAGCTTGTGATACTTGTCCACCTGCTTCCTCATTTTGATTGTGGACTGCATCTTGATGACAGCACTCCGAAACCGAGCGAATTTCTTTTCAGAGAGGTACTTCCGGTATGCAGCCTGCACCTTGATCGCACTTTTCTCCTTCATCATGAGGTATACGCGCTGCCGTGATCGCACTCCACGCCAAACACTTTGCACAATGATACATTTTCTTCGCTTCTCCAAGTATGCTTGTCGTTGCATCCGGCGGCGCTGGATAGCTTGGAGTCTGCTGATCATGACGCGTACTTGTTTGATTCTTACCCTCGCCATCCACTGTCGAGCCGCGTGCTGAATCATGATCGCTCGGTCATGAACAAATATGGTACGCCGGTGCTCCAGGAACTCCAGAACGTCCTTACCGAAGTAGACGAGGCTTTTTCCGACCACGAAAGCCGGCGTTCTGGAATGACCACTACCCTCCTGAGACCGAACAAAGTCGTCGCCACTTAATAGTTCTTTTGCGAGCTGCTCGCATGCCTCGGTAACAGTAGTGGCTGTAGACGTTGCATCCTTCTTCCCCTCATAAAGACGAACCGGCGCAAGAACTTTTCGTGGGCCATTTTGTTAGGGAACGCAGCACGAGTAATTCGAATCGCTTCGACAACGCCGGCACAACGAAGTTGGTTCACCACCGCATCGATCTCGTAAGAGTTTGGGCTCTTTTCTGAGTTGGGCTTTATGCAGCGCACATAGTGCACCTCGGTACTAGAGATGTCACTCATTAGCAACGACAACTGCGCCTTAAACTTGTAGCTCACCGTCTCTTGCATAAAAGTAGAGGTTTTCCGGCTAATAGTGCTGCGGCGTCCGTTCTCCATCATGGTTGCGGCACGGACAGCCAGGTCCGCATCCGTCATGAAAGCCGTGTTATCGTCGCTGAATACCATTGACAATAATTCGTTCGAGCTCGTGCTGAGTAGTTCCAGTAAATCAGTTTGCAGTGAGTCCTTGTTCTTTTCAACAAATCCTTCCGCATCGTACGTCACGGGCCCCGCATAATGGTGTAGCATGAAATGCATCTGGCTAAGTCGGGCCCGCTCGAGGCGCGGATGTGACTCACGCAAAGACACGAGCTTGGACACAAACGACAGATCGCTACCCATGGGGCGCACGCACTCTTCATTGAGGAGTGCCATCACACCCATAGAGTTCTCGAGCAGATCCAGCATGTCCTGGTTGTCGCGGTATTGAACGAACTCCCACGCCACACCTTCCTGCTGGTACTCCTCCTGCACCGTCTTGAACACATCCATCGTAAACTTCTGCTGCAGTTTTTCGTTGGCGAAGTTAATGCAAAATTGCTCAAAGCTGTTGTGCTTGAACGACTCAAAGCCGAAGATATCGAGCAGGTCGATGTGCAAGTACGATGGCGGAGACGGATCTCTATCCGCGGAATTCGAGATACTGTAGTTGACTCGGCTGACCAGGTACCCAAATACTCGTGCATAGATTTCCTTCGCCAGTGCGTCGCGGTTGTTGCCAGCATGCAGCGCCGACAATGGGACGCAGTACACTTCCTGTCTAGCCTTCACTGTGCGACTGCAAAGCTGCTTGCTCAGAGCAGCCACTTCGACACCGAGCAACTTGGCAGACTGCTCGATCTCTTTTCTCTGATCCTCGATCTGGGCCGCAGTAATAGCCCCAGACGCCGCCGACAAGGAAGCAACAGCCTGACTGGCATCGTCCTTGTTGGATTCCAGCGGGACAAAATCGAGCTGACCTAGTCGCAAAATACCGCAGAGAGCACTGAAAAGGTCGTTCTGTTCCTTGTCACTCAATCCGATGGTGGATAGTGCGTCACGGGTCACCTGGTAGCGCTCGAGATCGGTCTGGCCGTCCAACGTCAGATGCTCGTCCTGCAAATACCGGAACTCCTTCGCTGACGTAGCCTCATTGAAGCCGAAGGTGTCCTCCTTGGCGCTCACAAGTTGGTAAAAAATGTGGTAGTTGCGTTCCCCCGCTGCCTGCGCGACGACTCGGGACTTCTCCAGCAGGTAGTGGCGGCACTCTGCCCCCACCAGACAGTAGTCGGTGTTGAACTGCAGCTGCGTGAACTTACCGAAGCGACTCGAGTTATCGTTCCTGGTGGTCTTGGCGTTGCCAAAGGCCTCCAGCAGCGGGTTGCTCTTGAGCACCTTCTCCACCACAATGGTCTCGCCGCTCTCCGCGGGGTGCAGCCGCTTCGCGATGCCCATCGAGATGCTGGCCAGGTGCTCCATCATGATCTTCACCGTCTCCGTCTTGCCCGCGCCGCTCTCTCCGCTCACCAGGATGCTCTGCGGGCTGCGGTGCTGCTTCATATGGTGGAACGCCTCGGCGCTCGTGGCGTACACGTGGGGCGGCATCTCGTCCCACGCCCGCTCCGTGTACAGGTCCCGCAGCGCCTCCGAGTAGAGCTTCTTGAGCCACTGGTACGGGTTCACGGCCACCACGATCTTGCCCGTGTACGTGTACGGCTCCTGCGCCCGGAAGCGCTCGCGCACGTTGTACACGATGGCGGGCTCGTGCAGGTGGCCCAGCTCACACATGTCCTCGGCGCCCACGCTCTTCCGGGGCCCGGCGCCCTCGTCCGGAACGTTCTGCAGCGGCAGCGAGTCCGGCATTCCGTCGTCGTTAAGGTCCACCGTGCGCTCCTGCGCGGGCTCGTCGAGGTCGCTGGCGGCGCCCGGCAGAGGCTCGAGGCGTACACGGAAGACCCGACCGGAGCCGTCCACGGACAGCACGGTGGCGGGCCTCCAAACGAGCTTGTCGTCCGGGATGAAGACGCGGATCCCCTCCATACTCGGCGGCGTACGCACAATGCGGAATGCGGAATGCGGAGTGATGGTCAGGGAGCGCGCGCGCTGTCGTCCACTTTGGAGAGGCGACGAAATGAGCGTGAAGTCAGCCCCTCTGGGATGCGGTAAATAGATTGTCTGCGTTGTCTCTGCGTATAAAGAGCAAGATAAAATAACGTAAGGAGGGAGGGAAGAGATCGATTTACAACGTATTTGTAGGTTGATATAGGTTCTGTATGTAATGGCCTTAGTGCATGCGATCGATTTATCTTCACTCAGGTGAATCGATTCGGTGAGGTCTCATTTGACGCGTTGCGGTCTGCGTCGTCGGTTTGTAGTTGGTTCTAGTAGAAGACAAAGGATACAAATGCCAACACAAAGTGACGCCAAAAGACGGCGTCATTCGAGCAAATCATGGCAACAGTCTCAGATGGCTACACTTGACAGATGGATGCACTTAACAGATGGTTGATCAGCTATTTTTACGGGTTAGATGACGAGGGCGAGGCCGGAGGAGCCTAGCTCCAAGCGCTGAGTCGCCTACGAACAGAGCTCATCAAGCTGCGTGCAGCCATGCCCAACGTGCAGTTCAGCACCCCAATACCCGAGGGATATGACGAGCTCACGACTGCAGAGCTCTTGGGCTCTGTCGAAAGCGACTGCGACGGGTTCCAAACAGACCGAAGCGGGACTTCAGACGCAGAGGAGCATAGTGCAGATGACGAGCAGCTACTAAGTCAATTGTCGGGACTGCAGTCAGCCAGCAGCACGCCAAGGTTCGTTCACTTCGAGGACGAGCAGTCGGACCCTCGCGCAGTGGCTGTAGGAGCTGCTGCCTCGTCGCCACCCCCGCGATCGCCACTGCTGAAGAAGTTTGCACCCGTTCAAGACCGTCGCGTGAACACCGTTCTGCTTGAGGCGCTGCACCTCGCAGACATATCGAGGGACGAAGTCGGACTGATTGAGCGATCGGTGCGGCGGCTGCACGACGCAATCCTAGGGTTCGCCATGCTCGTTGACAAGCAGGTGAAGATTGGCGGCGCTGTGAGTGCCGAGGAGCGCAATCGTATTAAGGCGGATATCCAGGACCTCTCGTGCCAGCTCAAAGCATCCAACGCACTGATAGAGAGCACCTGTGACCGTATGAAGAAGCACTTGCTGGTAGGAAGGAACCAGATATGTGCCCACAAGCGAAGGTTGATCACTGGACCTGTCGATACGGAGTCTTCCGATGGCGATATTTCGGAGTGCTCTTCAGTGCGCTGCAGCGTCAATGATCAGCAGCAATATCTGTACCAGCCGCAGCAACAATTGCAGGAGCGACAGCAGCCGCAACTGCGGCCACATTCGACGGGGCAAACGGGCATTCGCTTCAACCGATCACCTCCACACCCCACACTAGCGCCGGCTGTAGGGCCACTCCCGTACGGCTGCCGAGGTCTCGCCACCAAGAGCTATTTGTCGCCCGTGAAGTCGCCTGGAAGCCCCTCGTCCGGCAAAAGGAACAGCCAGTCAGCAGTGTCTCGGTCTCCTCAGGCCTCGAAAGTACCACTTGCCTTTATCCTCAATCCCCGCAGCATCACGGACGATGAGGAAGGCCTCCCGTCGGGAATGGTATCACCTGAACTTTTCACATCGGTGCTGGACGCGGTGGGGCTGCAGGAGAAGGAGGTTTTGGAAATAAGAGACTTGAAGACGGTCCTCCATGGGTTATTGGCGCTCTTCATTTCTAGAAGCCCGGCGCTGCGATTCATGGACAAGGCGCTCCATCGACGGCTCCTACCGCAATACGTTAGTGAACTGGCCGACCTGGTGGTCATGGATATGCAGCTCATTCCGCAGGTACACGTTAAAACGATTGCTGCTAGCGAATCACTGTGTCTAATTTATTGTTCTTGTCGATGGTTATAGCTTTCAAGCAGGTCATCCATCGTGGTTCCTACGGGGACAATGGAGGAGTATGTGTGTACGGAGCCCTTCCGCTTTGACCGCCTTCTCTTGACCATCTACGTGAATCCGAACGACAACTCGGCAAAGGACCCATCTCCGAATGGCTTCTTCACGCCACCGCCATTCGCTGATGCCGCTGCGGCGGCGGCCGCCACGACGTTCCCCACGAGCCCATTCAAGGAGCAAATGACTCGCAACGGAGGTATCATGAACGGCGGAAAGGTGGTGGACCTCGTGCTGAACAAACCCATCGACCCAAATATTATTGAAAGTGCGGAGCAGACGCTGGGGATGGCCAAGCTGCTGCATCAGCTAGCCACGGCCGAGTGCGAGGCGCGCAATGGCAATCGAATGTCTATCCGAGCGCCAGTACCGCACGCCAAGGAGTTTTCAAAGGCGTATATCGCCTCATCCAAAGAACTCATGCTTCAGGAGACAAGTTTCTTCTGAATAAGCTTACTAGACTTTATCTCCGCGCTTGAAGCATGCTCAAACGAACCAAACTAGCATAAATTAAATAGAGCTTGCGTCCTCCATAGGCATTCCACGCTGAGGTCCATTGTGCATCTTCAGTTTGAGGCTCGCCAGTCGTTATTCACTCGCCAGTCGCGAAGCACGCAAGACGACGTCGACGACTGGAAGAGTACATATACATATCCCTCACTTTTTACAGACGTCTCGCGTTATCACTACCTATTGTCACACTCCACAGAGGGGCCACCCTCAGCATGAAGCTACCTCTGCGTTCCCTGCCTCTTCTGTCTCGCTCGCTTAGCCTTGTATATGGATGCACCCGCGTCCGAAATGCTGATATCTGTCAGTACTCGACTCTGCGCGCCGAGGGGTGCTGGAGCTGCTGTTTCGTCGGTACTGCTGCGCTCGTCGTTTGCGTTCTCGCTGCTCCTCCTCTGGGTTCAGCATGGGCACGCTGTACTCACACAGAGACACATAGGACGAGCCTCGGTCTCGAATCGCACATGGTGCGACACTTGTAAACTTCTGCATGGCGAACGACTCCCTCAAGAATGGCTGTCGCTGCACTGCCCCCAGCAGCTCCTGGAAGCTCTCGCAGCGCGACTGAAGGTGCGCTCGGTCGTGTCGTTTCCAAAGGTCAGGAAGCCGGCGTGGGGCAGTGCCGGGAGCGCGAACGCCATGACGGCGCGCTCCAACTTGTCCTCCGGGGTCATGGCGTCCTTGGTCAATGGAGCCAGTCCCCGTGCGAGCCTGGAGGCGGCCTTGCTGCGGTAGTACTGTTGTCTGTTGTCCAGGATCTCGCTCAGCTGGAGATGCAGCTCCTTGAAGTCCGAGTAGCTGCGTCGGATCGTGTAGGTCTGCAGCGGGGCGTCGTGGTCCACCACGTCAATGTGGTACATGACCTTCTTCTCCCGGCCCCGCATGCTGAAGCCCGAGAGCACCAGGTCTGTGCAGACTGCTGTGGATGATGTGGAGGAGCGTCTGCTGGACGCCGACTGGCCCAGCCCTGGGGTCGGGGCCTTCTGGTCCGACTTGTGCGTCACCTCCGTCAACTTCTCGAGCTCCAGCTCGTCGTCGGCGCAGCTCATTGTAGCGTTTGAGGGCGGCTCCTTCAGGTCGTCCTCGGCCAGCGGCTGCGGCTTGTCTTCGCTCAGGGACGAGGTCTCGCAGACCGGGCCCAAAGCGGACGCGCTGTCCTTGCTGGCGTCGTCATGGAAGTACCAGTCCGGCAGGCGGTCCACGGCCACCTCGAGCTGTCTGCCACGGGACACGACGGCTTGCATCCCGGATGTTATTTAGCTCACGGAAGTAGTTTGGGAGGTGGCTACGAGTGTCTGGCTGGCACTACAGATGCAGAGTTTGTGTGTTTTGCTTTTTGCCTCGCCTGACTTGCCTGCCGCGATGCAAGTTGAGTTGTGATGTGACTTGCAGGGGAGCGGAGGAAAGAAACGGTGTTAGTTGGTCTTAGTATGGGCGTTTGTATGGCTCTTCCCATGCAAAGTCTGGACTGCGCAGCTGGTGGTGAGCGCAGAAATGACCATGCTCCTCGTTGCAAATCTAGAGCTCCTGAAGGCGTAACTGTCAGGGGACACACCTTTGCAGCTTGCAGCAGCGCCAAAACGCCTATTTAGAAGTGGAGAGAGCGCGCGGATCCTTCACTCTTATTCTTCTTCAAGAAGGATCGCTGTAGCAAAGGTAAATTGCAAGTAACAAGTGAAAGTGACTCTCGCAAGTGTTCAGGCGGGTTGATTCGATGGATCAGATCTCGAGATCAGTGACTGCAAGCAGAGTGATGGTCCCCAAGTTGCCGTTGCAGGAAACGAGTTGACTCAACGCAGACTCTGAATCTGTATCCAGGGTACAAAAGCCCCACAGCTTCGACGCTGCTGCTTTGACATTCCTTGCATCTTCACCTGGCACAGTCTGCGCCAAACTTGGTCTCTCCATGAGCACTGCCAAGAATACACCCGCAAAATAGGCTATAGAGCATTTCAACTGCATGTAGTGACCGTCTCCTTCCGGCTCTGCACTTCATCCAGCCTCCATCTGCGCTGGCGAAACGAGATCTGTCAAGTCCGCACCTGCATCGCCTCACCCTTTGTGAAAAATTTGCTCGCCATGACGGCCCAGCGACCACCGTTGTCCATAGCCGAGCGCCGTCGCGAGCGCGAAATGCAGCACGAGCTGCTCAAGTTTCACCGCGATCGGGTCGACCCGATCGCTACATCTCTCACGAAAAACGGGTGCGAGTGCCCCATGTTGAAGTGGTGACGAATCCGTTCTGCTTGAGCGCCAGCTGGCGGACAGCTACCAGCAGCTCAACTTCAACAAGGTGAGGTGCTTGCTGCCCCACGATGTCCTGACTCATGTTAAATGCTAACGGTGCAACGTCGGACTTGATGGTGTATCTGTTGTCAGAACCCTCGCTTCTACTCGGTCTCCGTGCAGGATGATGCTCGCTTCGGGCAAAACCCCGCAGTCACTCTAGCGTAGGATGCACTGCAGCCAGTCGAGATTTTTTGCCTCGCAGTCGGATGGTGAGCTGTATCCTTACGTCTGTCTGCTACTTTTGCCTGTTGGTAGTTCATCAACCAGTCCGCGGACTTGCTGGCTAGTTCGCGTCTGGAGCTTCGTGCCCGGCCCGAGTTTATGACGCTGCCGCCGGCTACCTCCTACTTGCCAGCAGTGGGGCACTTTACAACCCCCAGGGTTGTGACTATCGACCCGAGTAACTTTCGACACCCACCAGCCGAATCCAACGGCAAAGCGAGTGTGCGGTGCATGTTCCCGTCGGGGCACGAGCAGTACGGGTGAGTCGTTCTTCCTATTGTCTTCGAGATTGAACGCTTGGAGCAGAATGCGCGTTATCTGACGCCGTGGTTTTAGCATGCACTTGACATCGCAGGTCGTGACTTTCGGCCACCGACCCAGTGTACGTTACTACAGCATTGACAACCGATGCAATCCTATCTAAATTCTTGCGTTGTGCTGTGGCTGACTAGTCAGCGGCGAGGATGTTTGATCACCTAAGCAACTCCATCGGCAGTGTGAACAACCCCAGGAGCCCGAACTCCTCACGTAGAGCCTCATCAACCCCAGTGAAGACTGGAATGAGCGTCATGGAGCTCACACAACTACTGACCCCAGGAAAATGTAGGAAGACTTCCTCTCTAAGCTCAGGCAAAACCAGTCAGACCTGGCAATCAGGGTTTACCAACAGTTCATTCCTGCAGTACGAAGCCTTTTCCCCAGACGAAGAAGCTGACAAAGAGCTTCGACGACAGGAAGTTGGTACAGTCAAGAAGGTGCGCGAGGCAGACCTGGAGAAGGGCTTCGTCAATAATGTGTTCAACCCACCACGCGAGCTGAAACCAGGCCATTTCTCTCCACCTGACCAAACAACAGCGCAGCTCATCGACAAGTACCGTAAACTTGCAGTAGGCAAACTTCCGGAGTCCCAGAGTATGTGAATGCACTTTCAATGACAAAGAATGTCTATTTCTTCATCGTTTTAAGGATGTGTGGCTAAGCGCTTCCTCCGTTCATTGATCATTCAGCGTTAACAGTGACTAAATACGTGCGAGCTTTGTTTCAGTTCATTGATATATTGCCCACAAATGTCTAGAAGTCTGGGTCCCAGTCGCACTCGAGACCTGGATCCTCAACTTCGTGGCGGAAATCCTCAAAGTTTGACGTGTCAAAGTCGTCTCGGACCTGTGGTACGATGGGGGCTTCATGCTCTTTGTTCGCAAGCTTTCCCACTGGAAGCTTGAAAACCAGCGGTGGTTGATGATGTCCTTGATTCCGTGCTTCATGTTACCAAGTCGCCTCGCGGGGTTCTGACACAGTAGCTTCTGTATGAGGTCTACGCATGCTCGGCTACAGATATCATGATGACAACAGTCAGTTCGGACTCACCATAGAGAAACAACTGGCAGCCAACTCACCCCATGTATGCTGGGAACTTCACGTTGCCTTGAATAATGAGCGCGTATATCTGCATTGGGTCCTGAGCGTAAAACGGAGCCGTCCCAGTCATCAACTCAAAGATTAGAATACCTAATGCCCAGTAGTCCACGGCCTTGTCGTGGCCCTTGTTTAGGATAATCTCGGGAGCGAGATAATCAGGTGTACCGCACAGTGTCCACGAGCGATCGGTCACGAGCTTGGCTAGTCCAAAGTCTGCGAGCTTCATGAAGCCATCGTTGTCGAGTAAGATGTTCTCGGGCTTTAGGTCCCGATACACGATACTTTTCGAGTGCATATGCTGGAAAACCAGAACGACACTAGCGATGTAGAAGCGAGCGACGGGCTCTTCAAAGTGGTCCTTCTTTCGCAAGTACGTGAAAAGCTCACCGCCCAGCGCAAGCTCTACGAGGAAGTAGAGATGTGTTCGGTCTTTGAATGTCGTGTAGAGCTTGAGGATAAACGGGTGGTCCAGTGCAAGCATCACTCGCTTCTCGTTCAACACGTGCTCCTTCAGATTGTTCTCCACGATGTGCGATTTAATTAAACACTTCAATGCGTATGCGCGGTTTGAGGCTGCGTGCCGAACAAGTCGAACGCGGCCAAAAGCACCACGACCCAGCGTTTGCAAAACCTCCAATTCCTCTCGCGGGATCTGCATAAAGTACTTGTAGTTTACTGCAGGATCTAGCTCAGCTGCCGTCTCAGACGATGTTCGCCGAGGCGCAACGTGCTTAGCCTCTAGATGGACTGGCTCTCGATCCATGAGCTCTTGCAGTGTTCCGAGCATGGCGATGAAGTGTGCACGCACGAGCGTGACGCACTGAACGCGTGTGACCGCTGTGCATGTAGCAGATCTCATTTCATCTTTGAACAGGGCCATTTCGCCAAAGTGATCGCCAGGTTTGAGACGTCGGATAACGTTATCTTCGTCTGTGCTCGCGTCTTGCTGTGTGACTACAATTTCACCATTAGTGATGATGTAGAACTTTTCACCTACTTCACCTTGTGTCACTATTGCAGCGCTCTTCTCGAATTCTTCCCAATCCATAGCTGCAGCGACCTGTTGTTTTTCGGACGCGGTAAGTTTGCTTAGCAGCGTCATTTTATCCAGAACTTGCAACGTCCGATTGAGTCGACCAAGCTTGTGCGAGGCAAGAATCTCTCGGAACGTATTTCGCTCGAGAGCCCAGAGCTCTACTTCAGTCACAGCACGGATTGTGGCTGCGCGTGGCATGTTGTACAGCAGCGCCAGCTCACCAAATCCAGTACCAGGTCCCAAGAAGCCGTAGCGTATTGGTGCCGCCCCTCCCATAGCCACAAGAATCTCGAGTTGACCGCTTTCCACAGCATAAAAATTGTCGCCTTGTGTACCTTGTTGAATCACGAGGTGTCCAGCCTCAACTTTCATGGGAAAGAAGGCGTCGAGGCAGTCACGGATTTCACCATGAGACTGTCCTTTGAACAAAACGTTGGACAGCAGCACCTTGAGCAAAAGCTCCCTGGAGCTTTCATCCTTCGCGTAGACCACACGCTCCTGTGGCGTCGCCATAATGTTGCGACTCGGCATCACCTCTGCGCTCACCTCTACACGACGCAACTTGCCTTTCGAGCCTGCGCCAGTAATGGGCGTCATGCCCGCAGAGCTGTCAAACCTATCACTAGATGTCGAATTGTACGTGCCCTTTCCTTCTTCTGCGTTCTCGCCGTCTTCTCCCAACACCTCCTTCGTCTCATTTAGCAGTGTAAATCGCGAGCTGAAGCTGTCGCTTCTCCGAAGCGCCGACTCCATTACCGCCTCCGCGTTCGACACACGCCCCTCCTTTCCACTCTGCTTCGCCTTCGTCTGCATTGTCGATGCAGTTGCTTTTCTTCTGAATTGGCATTACCAGGCCCTGGTGCCGCGTGCATAGGGCCAATGTAGCCTCCACCATCCAGTCGTTCCTGCAGCGCTCGAATGACCTGGTCCTTCAAAACGAGTTCTTTGCGAATGCGATCGTACTCGCTCTTGGACACGCCGCCACCCATGACGAATGTCGCGGCCGACACGAAATAGTCGAAAAAGTAGCGCGTTAGTCGTGGGGCATCCCCTCGCAGCAATCGGCTACTTGTAGATGGCGGTCGATCGACGCCGCCAAAAACTTTGATGCACTACAAGAAGCTTTGGCCAGAACGGATTGATCGTCTGTCGTCCAAATGCAGGCTCCAACGTCCACACCAGCAAGGAAGGAGGCCGTGGCCCCGTGAGCTATTTTCTGTCTGGCTGGGCTCAGTGAGCGGAGCTGATCAGACGACATGTTGAAGCGTGACAACAGAAATAGCTGCGCTAACTGCAGCTCATCGAGCTTCATGTCTGCTGCTGGTTTTAGCGTCACGATACATTGCAGTTGGAGCACCCGACTAGAAATCATAGCAGAGCCCATGGATTGCCATGATCTCCAAAGTCGCGTGTTGTATCCTGACACACCTTGACACACACCTGGCACACTGACTTGCAGCGTTGACTACTGTAGTAGCTCGCTGATGTATCTTGAAAGGGTGCAGACTTCTAATGTTGCGCCCAAGTTGCTCCTCTATGCCGCACTTAAGGGGCGTAGGGGAAACCCATGCACGGCTGCAAGCCAAACACTGGGCTGTTTCAGCTGGCTGCCGCAAAAAGAACGGCGAGAAACCCACACTGACACTGCGATACTCCAATAGCGATTTTCCAGCACAAGCAACCCACACGGCCGTGCCATTCTCAAACCAGCAGCGTCGCTATCACTGCCACTTGTTGGCCATTGCCGTTGCCTAACGGGCCAGCGCTCGGTAAGTCGCCGCTGCCGCCATTGGTAACTCGCTCTACTTTTTTCTGGCACTCACTCACAGATTTGCCTACTGGCGTTGTCGGTACAATCAAGTGGAGCCCCAAAGTTCTCCCAACACTCACGTCAAAGTCAAGTCACTTAGCGTTTTGCGTCCGTTCACACACACGTGTCTTCCCACCGTATTCTCCACCCAAAGCGTCAAAAAACGATGCGCGTCGTCGCTCCGTCGCACTCGTTCCGGTATAGTGAGTCGGCTGTGCCCGAGAGGTTCGACCCAGCGCTGCAGTTGCCACCCAGCGCCAACCGCAGCAGCCTCGCGGCGCTCGACAAGCCTTTTGGCAACTACGACCCTTTCAACTACCGAGACAGCAACACCAGCGAGGCCAGCGGCTTTGAGCCGCTGTCCTTCTGGAACTTGGACGAAGACCATGAGACCAGTCAGAGCCAGAGCCAACTGCTCACACCCACGGGGATCATGGACCCGTACCACGGCATCACCATCGAGGTCAACAATCACTCCATCAACAACCAGGGCGTGGTCATGTACCACGTGGACATCAAAGGACCCGACGGGATCCTGTCCACATACACCATCCGACGACGCTTCCGAGCCTTCAAGAACCTCCACAACGAACTCACTCGCCTGCTAGGCGACTACCAGAACCAACGCGCTCAATTGGAAGTGGCCGTGGCCTCTTCCTCCGATGGCTTGGAAAGCCACATCCCGCTCAGTCCACACAGTGCTGCGATGGAGAAACCCCCAATGTCCAACACCAACTACCGCACCGTGACGCTGCCGGCGCTGCCCAGTGCAGGAGTCTGGTCCTACCTTAAACGTCACGATGTGAGACTCGTGGAGCAGCGCAAGAAGCGCTTTCAGGAGATTCTGCGGCTGGCCATTCGCCACCCTGCTACCAAGAACTGCAACGTACTGGACGAGTTCCTGAGCGTCGCCCCCAGTGAGATCTCACAGCGAGGCTCGTCGTACGTCTCGCTGCAGGACTACAGTGTGCCAGTGTTTGATCGTCAACGGGAGTCCATCGAGCGACGCCAGCGCAAGATGAAGGTGCTCGAGAACCGACGACTGCGCGCGGGATCCGACAGCCAATTCGGAGAGCGACCCCAGTGCTAAACGGACGTAGAAGTAGGTAGCTGTATCGATAGTAATGAACGTTTTCGTGACGGGGACTCGGTGTGTGGACATCTTCCTTTCATCTTGCATCGTCAGATTCACGACTCTCAAGTAACTGCTGCCGAACGTTGCTAGAATTGAGAGCGCAGTCCGCCTTTGCTTTTGCCGATATGCACTGGCAGCTTTGACTTGGCATCTTGGCCGGAGCGTTTCGGCTTGCGGAACAAAATGCGACCATCAGCAGCGGTGGATTGGCGGGGTGGCGTGTCGGCTTCACTTGCAGAGGTCTTCTGTTTCTTGCTCTTCGACGTTGTTGATGATGTGGAGGGTAGACCCAACGATCCCGAACTTCCTGACAACACGCCGCTGACCTCCTTGGCACGGTAGAAATCTGGTGCAAGATCAACAAGCCAGCGAGGGTCGATCTTGGACACGTCTCGTACGTACTCCTCCGTGGTGAGCACGCTCTGGTGGAACACGATCCAGTCGGGAAGCGTACCCATGTGGTAATACACCGACGTCGGATGGAGTTGCACTGGCCGCTGGTCGCGGAGAGTGCGGTAAACGCCATCGGCGTGCAGCTTGGCAGCGTTCGCGAAGTAGCCACTGACCAAACACTTTCGAATTGTAGCACTGCGCGCCTCACCTTCGTCGTCATTGCCACTGTCTTCAAGCCGCAGATAAGCGTCATCGTCTTCATCAGCTGCACCACTCTTGTCCATCGCCTTAAAACGAGTCACATAGCGCTTAAGATGTCGACGAATTTCAGTGGCTCGCAAGAGCGCACGGTGATTGAGCATGTAGTCGTCACACCAAGAGCGACTCTTCTTGTTTTCCATGAATTCGTCGTAGATCGACAGATACGTGACGTGATCGCCGTCGGGGTGCGCGAAATGCTCCATGGCCTCGGCGATTTTTTCTTGTCGGTCTCTTGAACCGCGAGCACTCAAAAGATGTCTCCGACCGATAACACACTAGCAATGCTGAGCATCGCCTGCGTGCAACCAAAGCGGAACGATGATAACAACACCTTTGCCAGAGCGGGGTCCACAGGAAATTCTGCCATTTGCGTGCCTAGCGGATCGACAAGTCGGCATTCGTTGTCAATTGCCCCCAACGAGAACAGTAGCTCCAAAGCACGGATTAACGCTTCAGGAGATGGAGGTGACACGAAGTCAAAATGCGCCAGGTCTTGGATGCCCATGCTAAGCAAATATAGCGCCACAGTCGCCAGGTTCGTGCGTTGCATCTGTGGGATCGTCTCTTTTGCAAGCTTGGAGCGAAAATGTTCTTGCGTGCACAGCCGAAAACACTTTCCGGGCCGTGAACGCCCTGCGCGACCCGCCCGCTGTTTCGCCGATGCCTTCGATACAGGAGCTGTGAGCAGTGCTTCCACTCCTGTCAGCGGGTTGAAGAACGCGAGCTTGGTAAAGCACCCATCCACCACAAATACTACGCCCTCGATAGTCACCGAAGTCTCGGCGATCGTCGTGGCTACAATAACCTTGCGACGCACGCCCCGACGTGCCGGTAGAAACGCGTTCTGCTGCATATGCAGTGGCAAAGTCCCGTACAGAGGCACAGGCACAATATTTGGTGGCGCTCTCTCGCTCAGAGCTCTGACGACAAAGTCGATCTCCTCCTGACCAGGCAGGAACACCAGCACGTCGCCTTCACCTTCGTGCTTATCGATGGCCAGGACAGTCTCAACCGCCTTTTCCAAATAGTCACTGCACGGTTCTTGGAGGTACTCGATGTCCACAGGAAACTGTCTGCCTTCCACGGACACTGCAACAACGTCTTGAAGCGGCGATCTCGCCAGAGATCCCTGCTGCTGCTCCTTCTTCTTGGTCCGGAAAAAGAGCACGAACGTATCCACCTGTAGTGTAGCCGATGCGATAATGACCCGCAGATCTGGCCGCTTCCGCTGGATCTTCTTGATCAGTCCCAGCAGCAGATCCGTCTCCAAATTCCGCTCGTGCGCTTCATCCTACACATGAAAATAGTTAAGGTACCTTCACACATCCATCTCCTAACTCTCTAAACCTTCTCACCAGCATCACCACCGAGTAGCGCGACAGCAGCGGGTCGCGCATCGTCTCTCTCAGTAGCAGGCCGTCCGTGACGAACTTGATCCTGGTGCGCTCCGGGTCCCACTTGTCCTCGAAGCGGACGGCGTAGCCCACCTCCTGGCCCACTTGGCAGCCCATCTCCTGGGCCACTCGCTCCGCGATCGTCACTGCAGCCACTCGGCGGGGCTGAGTACACACGATGAGCCGGTTCCGAGGCGTCTCTCGGTCTGTCTGGCCCGTTCTCCGTCTGGGAGTGGCCCAGCCAGCCTCCAGCAGGTACTGCGGCACCTGCGTCGTCTTCCCGGAGCCCGTGGCGCCCACGAGGATCGTCGTCGCGTGCGTCTCGACCGCGTGCAGCAGCTCGTCGCGATGTGCGGACACGGGCAGACGAGCTCTCTGGGCGCGAAGCGGCAGGTTGTGCAGCGGGTTGAACTGCACGGCCGGCACCTCCGCGTCCTTGGGGAGGTCTCTCGATGCTTCAGCGGCAGCGTCGGCCCCCGGCAGCGACGCACCAGGGCGCCAGAACGCAGACATCTTGACGCTTGGATGTGGGTGGTGACGGATGTGGTTATGGGATCAGATTGGCGGCGTCTGATTCGAAGCTCATGCCAAGTTCGACTTGCAATGGCAGTGCGATGCAACTGGATGGCGAGCTGCAAGTGCTTTGGCATCGTAATGGAGCGCTAGAAGGTCGTGGAATGATCTGCAACGTGTGTGAATGCCTTCATGCGGAGAATTAAAGGTCGATGTCCGAAAGATTGCCTACTTCTCGCTGGCTGCGGGAATGGTGGGAACACTGCGCGAGGTCTGTGGAGCGACAAGCTGTGCATGTGACCGAGCGCGCATTTGCTTTCTTAAGAGAGTGATGCGGTAAACCACACGCTCAAGCTGCTTTGAAAAGACCTGGGGACTATCGCTACGTATCGCAGGTTGCTGTTGTCAACGATCTCTAATCACTGTGGTCGCAAGATCTACTACTGCTCTTGCTGAGGCCTCCAAGCGACCATGCACGTATACACTTACGCAACGAAATCCCGAGCCCACGACCGGTGCTGCAATTAGTCGTGGTACAGTTGAAGTTGAAGGTCAAAAGTTGCCGCTCGACTAGAGAAATGTATCCATCCAGAGCAAACAAACATTCCTGTTGTCGACTGAGTGAGGGTCATGCAGCTCTGTTGCAGTTGCTGTGCGTTGAAGATGTTCTCCGCTGCTTTGGGTCGTCAACGCTCAGTCCCACATCGTTCAGTCTCCATTCCAAGATTTACTCGATCGTGCTCAATCACAATGCAGACCGTCACCCCCAGACGCCGACACCAATTCCGTGCTACCCACCGTTGGCAGCAGTCCCAAGCCTTCAGGCCAAATGCGCACAGATGGTTGCGTTCGTCTTGGCCTGGGAAGACGTGGTCGCCCCCATGTCATTCCTGACCACTCGGATCGGTCTGCAACCCACCAGAACTAGCGTGACAGCCGCCAAAGCGGCGTACTTGCAGGACCGGTACTTGCAACAGGCGCTTGCTGCCGTGGAGGAGCAAGCCATCGAGTTGCTGCGTACCGCAGCTACACTAGGTCCGGTCTTTGTCGTCTCGGAGTGGAGTCTCAAGTACATGGAGACTACGTGCACCGCCTTCTTCCCGAAAATGGCAAGCTGGCTGACCAACGCTGATGCTGCCAGAACCGCTGCCACTCAACTCTACCCAGTGCGAGTCGTTGCAGCACCCCCAACATTTGTCAATGCCCTGGAAAGTGCGGCGTGGTTAGCATGTGTGTATCAAAACGTCTGCAAGGTGGCGATATGCGATGTATACGGAGCCCCGAACGTCGGAATGGGTTCACTTGACCACGCACGCCGACTGCTGCAACAGCGCGAAAGCGGGACGCTGAGTCTTGTGAGCATCAGTGCGAAGGCTGGAACGCAAACTTCAAGCATCCGCGCCTTTGACGTTGCGCCATTTCTGATCCCGAAGTGCGTTCAAGTGCGTGGTGGAGATACAGCTGGGGTACTCAATCTTGAACACTTCTTCGCCCAGCTGCAAACGCTGCAAGGATACGTGTCGGTCGCAGCAGCTCATGAAAGCGCGTTCTCAGTTTCTTTGTGAGGAAGTAGGAACACCACATCGTACGAGCGATAATGCAGTGACAGGATACATAACGTTATACAAATTAAGTGGCATGACAAAATCTTCACTTGCCAATGAATATCAACACAAAACAAAAAGTCTGCACCATGCAGTCGTCCAAGAGCGCAGCAAGTGCCATTTATCCTTCCTTGATCGCCCGTTAAGCAAGCTGTGCATCTCTTTCCTGTTCCTCTGAAATGAATGCATTGTCCATCGTGCTGTGCACTACGCAGAATCCATTTTTCCGGGCAGCTCTTGGTTGACACCCTGAATACGAGCACTGTTCACCATGACATCGACACTTAACTTTCAGCTTATTGCACCCCAGATTAGAGCATATATTTTCCCACTGCATTTGCCTTTTATCTGGACACTCTTGTCACACACATCCTGGATGCGAGCATCAAATAGCTCCGCCATTGCATTTTCTCTTCGTGCATACTCTCATTTCGCATCCAGGATGAGAGCACTGCGTTCGCCATGCCTTTTGCATTTTCCCTTCTTTTTGACCCCGTACCACATCCAGGATGAGAGCAGAGCTTGCGTTCGCCATGTTTCCAGCATTTTCCCTTTTTGTAGGCCCGCATATCGCATCCGGGATGAAAGCACCGAGTGTAAGTGTATCCGCCATGCTTGTAGCACTTGGCTTTGATTCGCACCACCGTGACACATCCAGGATAAGAGCACAGCTTGACATGACTCTTGGCTCGCAGCTGGGCCGCCGTGGCATCGTCCTTTTGATGGCACTGCCTGGTGTATTCGTGACTGTATCTTCAACCGTCGACTGCAGCAGCAACAAATACGACGAGCCACTAGAGTCGGTGGTGGGCATCACGATCTCCTTGACACGAATTCGTCGATGTCGCTTCCAAATACAAACACGTTGCGGTCCGAATTGACATTTTCGTGGCTAGCTCGCTCTTGTTGGTGGCTTCCCATGTTGTTGTCGTTGTTGTTGCTGTCGTTATGATGAAATGGCTACGTTGAAGCAGTTTGAGGTGACGACTGAAACCTTCGATCTATCATAGTTTAACCGGTCCGGACCGTGAAGCGTAACCGTGAATTCTGAAATGATAGCCTCGTGTTGTAGCCAAGCTGCTTGTAAATCATCACAATCTTATCGATCCGGACCGTCTGTATTCATTATTTGACTTCACTGATATAGTAAAACCAAGTTATCCGTATACACTTGATGTTTGTATATCAGTGCTGGTCATGCCGTCACACAGTTCAAACCCATTTTCACACATGCCGTATCGCAGGTTCGCGTGATTGGTGGAGAAGCTGCAGCGGCCAGTGCGCCGAAAATCCCCATACTGGGCAGCACTAGCTAATTAAACAGGGAGCGTAGTAGCAAGCACCAAGTCACCATGGTACGACGTCTGCCGCCATCAGACTGGACGCCCTATTAGCAGGCCAATTCAATTGGGGCACAGGAGCAGGACACATACTCAGCCAGGTCATTGGGACGATCAAACTGACGCTGTGTTGTTGTTGCTATTGACGCTGTGCAGCCGCCGAAGACTCAGCAGAAGACCAAGGAGCAGAAGATGGCCGCCGCCATGGCCGGTGGCAAGGGCAAGGGCAAGAAGAAATGGTCCAAGGGCAAGGTTCGCGAGAAAGTGGCCAACAAGGTGCTGTACGACCAGGAGACGTACGAGCGCCTGCTGGTGGAGGTGCCCAAGATGAAGCTGATCACGGCTTCGGCCATCGTGGAGCGCCTCAAGGTGAACGCCGCGCTCGCCCGCGCCTCGATCCACGAGCTGGAGGAGAGCGGCACCATCGCCAAGGTGCTGGCCCACCACACCCAGCTCATCTACACGCGCGCCACCGCCGCCGACGAGTAAGCAGCTCGCAGCTCGCAGCTTGTAGCGTCGGAGTCGGTCTACGGCCTCGCTCGCTTCCTGCTGATCAGGACTCGGAGTGTGGACTTGATACCTTGAAGAGAAGCGAGCGGAGCAGACACAGACACAGCCACGTGCCTTGTGTCTGTGGTGGCAAGACACTGTCCGCGCTCCTAGGAGTAGAGTGAGGACGTGACTCCACTTGCCGTCTCGGCCGTCGTGGTAACCCGCAGCAAAAGAGCGAAATGGAACACGTCCCTCCCTGTTTAAATTACCGCTTGTTCTTGCTCGGTCTTCCGTGTCTGCTAGTGCTGCTGCGTTTACTTGTCGAAGAGGTTGGCGAACGCGCTCTGCTGCTGCTTGCGGAGCTGCGTCTTGGCGGCTTGGGCGCGGCTCAGTGCCGAGCGGAACAGCTTGGTGTCAGGTTCCAGCTCGCGCAGCTTGGTGAGATCAGCCAGCGCGAGATCGAACTCCTTGGACGCCACGTACGCCTGACTGCGTCGGTATCTCGCCTTGACGTGCGTGTCGTCCAGCTCGAGAGCGCTGGAGGCAGCCGCAACGCAGCGGTCCACGTCTCCATCGCCGTCCAGCTTCGAGTAGCACGTAGCCAGGTTAGCATAGCAGGCTGTGGCCACAGGGTTCACCTGCTGCAGCTCCTCCAACGAGTACTGGACCTTCGTGTCCAGCGTGGCGTCCGAACGAGCAATGGGCGGCTCGAGCCACGCCACCGCTCGCCTGTAGAGCTTCACCGCGTCCGCAAAGCTCTGCTGCTTGAAAGCTTCGCTCCCTCGCGCTCGGTACTCGGCCGCACGCCGCAGCTTCCAGATGAACCAGTCGGCTCCTTCCTCCGTCACCTGCGGCTCAGCAGTCTCCAGTTGCAGCGTGCAGTAGAGCAAACTCTTGCCGTCCTCAAGTCCCCACTCCACAGCTCTCGAGCCTAAAGTGAGGTCTTCCGCTGCGATCGGGAACGCCTCGTTGTCCACCCCCATGGACTCGTCCTCGCCCTTCATTCCTGCAGCCAAGAGCTCCCAGACGCGACGCTGGAGCTCAGGAACGAGCTGAATCCCCGTGGCATCCAGCGAGAAGTGCGTCGAGTTTGGAGTCGATTCCTGAGGCGTTTGGGACCGTAGAGGACGCACCAGCTCGACAGGAAGACGCCCGGACAGCACACGACCCTCCTCCGAGCACGAGACGTCTCTGTAGAGCACCCAACGCACCGCCATCTCCGAGCTAGGGACAGTAACTAAGTGAATAACGTCGAACGTAACTATTTGAGTACCGGCTGCGCTACCAGGAGATGACCGCTACGGCCACGCTAAGTGCCACGATGAGCGTTCCTAAGGACGGTTTAGTGCTGGAGCACGGATAGAGGTGGTCCCATTCGTAGCGCAGACAGTTGAAGTCCTCGAGCTGGCAGCCCCAGTGGCCGCACTCACTCAAATGCGTGCACAGCAGTCGCGCCGAGCTCTCGAGACAGAAGTCGTGCCGCACAAACGTGTCTGCAGACACCTCGGCGCACGTGCATCGCGACAGAGACAGCGCCTTCTTGTGCAGCTCGTCGCTGCGCAGACACTCGGACGAGCACATGACCGAGAAAAGGTCTTCCTGCGCCACGGGGCCGTACCAGCCAGCCAGCTCGTTCTTGAGGTACACCATGCGCGACTCGCACACGGCGGCCATGATGAAGATGTCCTGCCCGTCGTCCGACTCGATGAAGCTGTTGTAGATGTCCAAGTCGCATTGCAGCCCTTCTACCAGTCGACGAACTGCCGGATCGCTGACGTTCGGCGTCAACGCCGACATAGTCACCGTCGTCACATTTGAAGCTTGTACCATTGCATCATGACCGTACAAAGTCTCATAAACCCATCCGAGCACCAGGAGAATACGAAATAGACGCAAGATGCGAGTACCAAGCTCAATTCCGGCCATGTCGACGCTGCAAGGGATCCACGACCACCTTCGCGTCGTTTCGCGGCCACAATACCATCCACGGGCATACGTGACCTGCTATGCAACATAGTCGGTCTTTGTGGTCCATTGACACGGTCTCCGATAATGGAGGAGTTCCTGCTGCACCACTGCGTCACGTCGGACACGACGACGGCCAATGAACAATCGACGCCTTCGAGATGGCAGGCAACTGGTCGAGCCGAGTGCATCTTGGTGCAAGAAAACCGCCAAGCGCATGGCGCGTCGCGTGTCATCCTGTCGGCCATGTTGAGTCTGACCCTCAAGTCGGCCAGGACCTCGGACGTGCTGTTGTTCACGTTGGTACGGGTCGAAATCTGCTATGATTTCAATAGTATATCGATCTATGATATTGATTAACCTTATTTGAGTGCAGGACTCTCCGGATGTGGCTGAAGGTATGACGGCTTCGAGCAAACTTTCGCACGTTGACTACTCCGACGACGCTGACAATTTCCAGGCGTCGACTATTTCATCCTCAAGCTCGCAATTGATGTCCAAGATGCTGCGTGACATTGAGCAGCTTGAAGCGAAAATAGAAGCGAGTAACAGACGAGGAGCGACGTCGGCGCGGCCAGTAGTGGTGGTGCTGGATTCGCTTAACGCGCTCTTGCAACAGACTTCGTTGCCGCAAGTGCTGCTCTTCCTGCGCAAACTGCACGGCCGTGCTGCTATTGGGTCTGTGATCATGCGATTGAATGCCAGCGCTGAACTTCCTGCAGTTGGTCAAACGTTGGCAGCGCAAGCGACGGCGGTGGTGCTCGTGGAAACCCGTTCATCTCTGCGTGCGTATCCGTTGTTGTCTAAGGAGCGAAGGCGTGAGATTCCTCACGGGATGCACGGCTTCGTGCTACTCGTCCGGCAAAAGAAGGTTAGTGGTCGTCTTCGGCTCCTTGCAAATTATTTCTCGTGGACTCATCTAGCGGGCGGCCCCTTGTCATGTAGAATGGTCGGAGCAGTGAAAGCATCGAGTACTTCCGCGCACAGGGTGAAAGCGTGCAATTTGTCGCGGTCGCTGATGCCAATTACCACCCTACGGATTCCAAGCCAGCACAAAAGAAACCAACAAGAAGGCAGCTCCGCCATGTAAAGAGGAAGTAGAGCTACATACCAACTCCAAATCCGCGCACAAGCCAGCTGACAGTTCGCTGGGAAGCAGTGGCCAAGCCCCGCTGCCTGTGCGTCAAAAAGACGTACCTTTCAATTTGTCCATCAGCAGTGCGGAGCAGCAAGCCAAAAGCCAGGTCCAGCTGCCGTACATGCACCAAGGTCATATCAATAGCTCTAGCATCGTCGGCATTCAAAGGGACAAGGCTGGTCCTGCTGCAGGCAGCGCACTATTCTTTATCGATGAAGACGACCCGGACTGGGACGATGATGATCTGGATGATGACTTGGACATTTGAGGAACTTCGCTCAGCAACGATTGCAAATAAATCCCTTCTTGTTGTCGGCTCCTTAAACTATATATCCCCTGGCGCAGTAGTTATCGTGGGATGCCAAGGACATTTGACGAAAACTGTAAGGTTGGCTTTCGTGGCAGTTGGCCAGCTGCCGTGATGGAGGCCAATTTTCTCTACGTTTGTCAACGCAAGCTCGGTGTCATTCTTAAATTTGTCAGCAAGCGTCGACGCAAGTGCTGCCTGGTGAGGTGCAGTAGCAGTCGTAATCGAGGAGTCGAAGCCGAGGGTAGCGAACGAGACTGGAGCGAAATCAGCCGCTTGCAGAGGAACAGCGCCCAGAGACCATTGTGGCAAGATGCTTCGTACGACGCTCATCACGAAAGCTGCAAAACGACTCGTGCTGCGATTCTGCTCACGTGAACGTGACCACGGCGCGGAGATCTATTGTATGGGAGACCATTGCAACCTGTAGCCACCGCAAGAATATTAGTGCTAGCGTCCATGACGGCATGTTTACAGCGTCTCGGTAGCTTTGAAAGCGGCTGCTAGCACCCTGGGCTCGCTCGCGATTTCGACTTCGACGGTTTCGATCTCGATTTCCATCTCGGCTATCATGGTCTTAACTCTCTTTCAGTCCAGCGATAGCGCATCTTGACAGCATACCAAATAAGACAGGTCTTTTATGAAAGAAACCATGGTCTAATTGAAAAGTATAGACGTTGTGAACTGAACATGCTCTGGAGCAGGCAGGCCTTTTGCCATCGTACATTCCTTCGAGCGATGTCCAGTTGGTGAAAATCGGGCGAAGGAATTTGCTAGGGTGGTTGGTGGGTTGTGTCGTTGGGCTGCATAGCAAAACGTGTTAAAGTCGTGGTAGGTGTTTGAGCCGTAGGATATCATGTTCTGCTATGTCTCGGTCTTCTTGTGGAAGCAAACAATCTGTTGTGCCATGAGTGTTGGGAAGTTAAGTTGGGAGTTCGTACACCTTCCTTCCTTATTTTTTTAAATTTGTTTCGTGATACTTGAAGCAAAAGAACTTGCTGCACTTGACGGGACTCGAACCCGCACTGACCAGCACTCGGCTACGCGTCGACCAACTTCATGAGTAACTCATAGCTAACCGAGTTCCTCAGAAGAACGTATGACGAAGGTATCACTCTCGCATAATTTCGCGAGTTCTTCGTAGCCGTCGCTGACCAGTTCACCACCATTCCACGCCGTTCGTAATGCACTTCTTCTGCTTTGACCGACAGACCGTTCACCATCTCACTCGAAATCGACGTCAACAACGGCAGCTCCAGCGTATCATCCGGTTCATGTGCCTCTTCCAAGTAAGGCTCAACGAGAGCACCAGTGCATCGTAGATAAATGCCGCCTCCAAGTGGATACTATTCACCTGCGTATAGCAGCACAAATGTTATCTTCATCTGGAGTGATATTTGGGTGTCTCGGAAGTGAGACTGGCCTGTCCGGCTAATGCTAATATTCTTCGGCTAGCAACGGCACATTCGCTTTGCTCAAAACCTGGCCGTATTGCCTTTCTTGATGACATTGACACTCGATGTATTCGGCCCCTTCAGATGGTGAAACGTTATGATGCACGCTGCAGTAGCGCTTCTCGGACACGTCGTCCTCACTGTACCGAAGCTTTGCATCAATTTGCCGTCCTGAGAACAGCGACGCGCTCGACGGAACTACGTAGTCATTCACGATCTCGCGCACGTTGGGCAAATGGAACTGCAACTGGATGCCACCTTCATGATCTATCGCTGCTGGAATTGTTTTGATTCCCTCGTTGCCATTTCTGGACTGCTCTGTGTGCGTCAGTCCCCCATTCAGAGAATGCACAGCGATGGGGGTCTGGTTTAGCATCCGCAGCACGATCACAACACACACCACCTCCCAGCTGAAATAATGAAATATGACACTGCACCACGAGTCGATATTCACTGTCACCAGCTCTTCCTTTCCTTTTTGCAAAGCTATGACACCACACACGACGCTGCGCAAGACAATAAGCTCCGCCAGCAGCGAGCTGCACAGAGCAAGACTCCGAAGACACTGGATGCTCAACACTGGTAACGTACGATGAGAGCTTTTCCCTTCACCTTCACCGCTCCATCGATGCCGACGACGATATCTCCACAGAATCTCCACTGCTAGTCCTTGATACTTCAGCAGCAAACCCCCAGGGTGCCCCATATCACCGCTGCGTAACCAAACATCATCCACCGTGGCACCACCAGCCGCCAACCTTCTCCTTCTGCACGACAAACCGCCAGTAGCGTCGCCAACACCGTCAACGATACACAAAACGCCACGAAAACTGCCGTCAATGCCCCGCCACAGGAAGCAGATTGCGCTGCCCCAGGCCAACGCCATCGGACCACCAGTCGAAGCGAGAACATCACCAGGTAGCTGCACAGTGCTGCCAGAGCTACACTGGGCACCTCGAGCAGCCACAACACTGCAAATTGCATTGCATACCCTCTCTCCTCGGCGGGATACACTGCCGTTAGCAGGAAAAACGCCGCACGGAGAAGAAGCAGCAGCAGACTCGAAATATACAACGGGCGGTGCAGCCCTCGACCCAGAACGAGGCAACTAGAGGTCGGAGGCGAGCGCGCATCAAGTGCGTGGATTGCAAACAGTCCGCGAGCGATAGGGACGCTCAGGAACACGCACACGCACACGCACACAGGAACGAGCTGCCAGAACATCACAACGGGACGGGACGATCTCTCTCGACGATATCTCTCGATTATCGGAGCTCTTCTCGACTGATTGGCTAGTGTGTTTTTGACTGGGTTAATGTATGCTGCAACTTGAAGTTGACTTGAAGTCGTTGATATATCTGTTTGCGATGTCGATACCGTTGGAATGATCGAAATGAATCGGCACCTCGTCTCGGGAATTGGGCGACGGGGGTTTGGTTGTGAACGTTGCTGACATTTGGCGTATGGAGTTTCGACGTCGTTCATTGCCAAACTTTCGTTCTGGTGAGCAAGTCGAACAGCAAAGAGACAACTAAGTGACAAAGCGATGTTTTCCACGTGGGATCTGGTGCGCCCGACGTTGTGGCACCCCATGTCGATGCTGGAGCTGTCCATGATGGACACGGACACGCTGCCGCAGCTGTCGATGAGCATGCGCAACGTGCCCGGAGTGAGCTCCGATGAGGAGTTTTTCAAGGACCTCCCGACGGTGGAGCAGCAGAAGGAGGCGAAGACCCAAAAGTCTGAGCCGGAGAACCAGCGGGCGTTCTCGTCGTACTCGTTCAGTAGTTCGTCGGTCGTGGACGAAAATGGACGCAAGGTCACGAGCACGCGTCGCCGCTACGAGGACTCGACGGGTCGTCTCAAAGCGGAGCACGAACGCGAGCTGCTGGGCAAGCGTTTGAAGACGGTCTGGAACCGCAAGACGGCCAAGGACGAGGGCGAGCACCACACCATTTGCTCGCAGGGTACGGCGGATGAGTTTGAGAAGCTGTGGAGTCAGACGGCGTTCGGCAAGGCCCAGGCGAAGAAGGGCAAGGAGATCAAGGAATCCAGCGACCAGACCAGCTCTGGTGAGCAGCAGAAGCAAGTGGAGAGTGCTCCGACGAGCAAGTCGGCGTAAGCTGGCATTTCGGGCTTTCCGGAGAAATGAACGATGATAAGCATTTGTGGTGTGCGTGTGTGAGAGGCTTTGGCTGATAGCGCCAACGCCAGCGTTTCTGGAGTGGGCAGATGGTTCAGAGGCCGCGAACGAGTTAACTTGGTTGTTGGTTAAGCGGATGCACTCCGAGGCTGGCATGTGGCGTTCAACAAGAAAATTAATTGAATCCACTTCTTAGCTTGTTTTCCGTTCGTGGTCGATAGTTGTTGTCAAACTTACATGACTCACTTGACACCAGCGATGTCCTTGACTAACTTCTCGACGTATCTCTTTAGGCTTGGCATCACGAGCTTCATTTTAAGCTTGAAGGCTTTATCTTTTAGCTTCTGCATTGCTCCAAGCTTCTTCACAGATGCGGGAGCTCCTGCTCGTTCTTCCGGTGACGCCGACTCGACAATGTTGTTTGACCTCAAGAATCTGTGGTTATTGCCATTCTTGGTATCGGCCAGTGAGTCGATGGGGTTGGCCTGGACGAAGGCCTCGGTGCTTGCAACGAACGCCACAACAGCTACCAACAGGATGTTAGAGAGACGCATCTGGGTCGCTGCGGGAACTCTTGAGGACGAGGAGAGCTGATTGCGGAATGAAAGCGACAAGATGGGGAGCGAGACTTTATTATTGTTGACGACCTCGCTTACGAAGCCCAATGCGCATGATCATGTGGCAACAGAGCCGCTTCCAGGGGATCGGAATGAGGGCTTTGCTGGATCTGTCGATTTTAACCAAATGACTTTTTTGGAAGTTAGTAGGAATGGGGCATCGAAATAAGCTTCAATGTCTCCTGAATGCGTTGATATAATACCCTCCTGCAAGGCAATGCAACGAAATCGCAACGACAAAAACAGCAGCTTGTTAGAGTTACTATCGGAAAACAGTCTATAAAAATACACCATCTTTCTACCCGTAAAATGTCGACTTTATTTGGCTTCGCCTGAATGATAGTGAAGATCGATGCGAAATGGCGACGACAATTTTTTTAGCTTATTAGAGTTACTATCGGAAAATGGTGTCCCGTAACCCTGGCGTCCCGTAACCATATAGACAGGGTGGCGAGGTGCATTTCATCGCAGACTCATAGCTGGTGCCGTCGCTGCTAGTTCACGCGGCAGAATGTTCCCATCAACTGCAAGTCGAAGTCCAAATTGCGTCTTCATTTCGGCGCTGGGATGTGTTTACAATATTCCAAGCTAACTGCTATTTCACCAACACGGTGAACATACGGAACAATAATGGATCATGCACTGCAGGTTTGGTTAAAAAGATGAAGTTCGTGCTTCGGGAACTATCTCAGTCATGTATGAATCGCATCACTGTTCATTGGGTGTGCCAAATGCAAAACTGGCATGATATGGGTAGTCTGAGGTATTGTCATTCACAGTGTTGAGTCGTGCCAAATCATGGCTAATTCGACGATTGAAGGGTTTGATCAGAGACAACAAATTTGCGCACTATGCCAGCCTGAAATTTGCAATCTCGTGTCTTAGCAACAGTTACTGGTAAATTCGAAATTCTAACGCATTTCTCTCTGTTTTGCGAAGGATGGCACTTTGGGATGTGTTCGGCTACAATGGCACGTTTCTTACAAATTCTTCGTGGATCAGTCCCATCGCAGTTGGATAGATTTGGTTCGCTTGTCCTGTAAAAGGCTTTTCGCGTCGATTTCTACAAAAAGCGGATGAAGTGCTCAGTGTGTTGGTTATTGCCAGGACTCTCTACTCCCTTTTAGTTTAGTCACCTGCAACAACGCGATGACATTTTGCTCGGGGTCAACTTATTAATGTTTACCATCCATCCGAGGAAGTGCATGATGTACGAGAGTGTTTTCGTAGTCTTCAATTCTATTGTTGCTGAATTAGTTCACAAGTGAGACTTCGTGTGCACGGTATTTCCCAACTAGTATGAGCCACGCAGGAAAGGGTACGGTGGAAGCGCGTAGCTGCGCAAGTTGCCCGCTGAAAGCGCATTATAATCAATCTGGACTTGTGCGAGGGCCGCACACGCCGGTCGTTTCTGCAAGATTGGACAGTTCTCTACAGCCTGCCGCACGATTCGTGTGTACACGAAAAGCTGTGCTTCATCTGCGTGCTGAAGTGATGTCACGCAGTGTTCATTGGCCTTTGCAGTGCCCTCCGCCTGACAACAAGGAACTGTGTGTCCAACAAAGCGACAAAGCAAGCCGCCGTCCTCATTCACTCGCTCTTCTCTGCGGTTCCGAGTACGATCGAAACGAAATAAGTGCTGTGCCAGTCCAAACTGGCGCGCAAGATCTACAGCCGTCCCCCATGTAGCAAGCATCATGAGCGTATAAGGCTTCGTGGCAACCCCGTGGGCACTGCCAGCTTCTCTTCACGCGACAGCATCGTCACCAAACGCCCTTGCATTGTTCCAAGCGTGAACCGCAGAGATTTTGGGTCATCCAGAAATGCCGCCAAAGCGGCCACCTGCACATCATACATAAGCGCAAAGAGCCCAGACGATGAGCGAAAAGTGCCGAGCGCGTAGTCCGATTGGAGTTCGTCGTACAGTGATCGAATCCACTGCGTGATTTTGCTATCCAGCTCTTCCGGAATTACGCCTGTGCGAGTGTCATTTGACTGAGTTGAGTTAAATAGTAGTCGGACGGCGTCTAGCAGCATAGGCACCACGGCTGTGTGACGTATGCCCATGACTGATCCTGGAGTCATGCCTTCTTCGCTTGTGAGTAGTTTCTGGTATGACATGTCCATATACTCGAGTGTAGCACGCATAGCGCTAGTCGGGTTCGCGCACCAAGCCTCTAAGAAAACTGCTGCTTGGGTTGCATATTGCTCGTTGTTTGTAAGGCCCCAAGCAAGTGCCAGTGCTGTGGTGTTGTACGCCATTTCTCGGATCATTTCTCCGTCATTCAGCATTCCATTCTCGTGATGGTCGTAGAAGTTAGCAAATGTCCGTGAATCGCGTTCCGGGTCGAGAGCCCCATTGCTGGTCACCGTCCAAGGACGTGTCACTTGTAGAGCACGATCCGCATCAGCTAAAAGCGCTGCGAGTAGCTCCCCACCTTGCTCTGTGCGGGTCTGATCACTGTACTGCCGCAGTAAGGTTTCATTGTAAACCAGCAGTCTGTCTGAGCGGTACCCAAATACCTCTCGCATCACTCGTTCTTCTAGCTTGTCCAGCTCAGCGATCACACCCTTAGCGCGTCGCACTTCACGCCAATACCCCGCTGGAGGACTGTTCGCCTCGATTTCAGAAGGCAAGCCTGAATACAGCCGCAGGACGTATCCTGTGCTGGGCACTGTATCTGGTCCATTGACATCCTTCGACATGTTTGCGTACGTGCGACGTTGCTCCCAGGTGCTCCAGCCCCAGCCATCCCAAGGACCCGACACCTGCAGTCTCACAAGCAGTGCCGCCTTGTCTCGTTCTCCGTACCGCAACTGCTCGTCAAAGCGCTCCACTGCATCGTTTCGGAAGATCAGCTGCGGCTCCTCCCACGGATCAGCTTTGAACTCTGGCGAGAACATGACGTCGTTCTCCTGCTGCAAGCGATCCATGAACGACATGAAGTACTTTTGCTCGGGCGTCGCCATCTCCAAGTCGCGCTTCATCTGTCGCCACGCCTCATTGGTAAGGAAGCACGTCTGGTCCCACGGCAGCAGCCACCTGGCTCCGCTCCTCCTCGCAATATCCAGCATGACGTTCCGCGCGATGTTGATGCCCAGCGCGTAGCGGTTCTTGCTGCCGTACACGGCGTTGGTACTCTGCATGGTGCTCCACTGGTCCTGGTCCTGGTCCTTGCTCTCCCTGTGCACCCAGTCCACGCCCGTGTCCTCCAGCACCACGTGGAATGGCTTCTTGGCGTACTCGTTTAAGTTCAGTGGCAGCTCTGTGAACTCGGCGCCGAAGTCCGTCAGCAGCTCCCGGAGCTGCGTCGCCACCTGCTCGTCCGCCAGTCGGTTCAGCACCCAGTGCGTCGACAGCTCCTCGTCATGCAGCTGCTCGTTCTCGAGAATGAAGCGCAGGTTCTGCAGCGTTCGGCTCGGGTCGTGACGCGGCGGCAGCGCGTTGCCCACAGCTCGCACTAGCGTGTAGACGGGGGCCACGCTGGCGTCTCGCAGGAACGACCTGGTTGGGGGCGAGATTATCGCCACGTGCCACCACAGCAAACCCACCGAGAGCAGGCCCAGCGCCACGGCAAGTAGCAGCAGCGACCGCAGGCGCTTCATCAGCTGCGCACTACTTGCAGTATTAATGCAGTTCTGATTAATATCCTTATCGGAGCTCTTCGCGACATGCTACGTTTAGTATGGAGCAGATGGTCCTCTTGAGAGCGTGTGATTACCGCTCTCGAGTGATATCGATATGAAGAGTGACACAAAACGTGTGGACGTCACACTTCACAGGGAATTACCATGTTAAAATCTGATTCGTACCCGCCGATTATGACACCGGTTGACATTCTGTCCATGTACCATCTACATGGTACCATTCTCTCTAGTGCTACCTCCTAACAGTGATAATAAGACGGTATCACTTTCAAGTCGATCTTCACTTAACTCAGTGACGCGTCTCATTGTCGCATTCGCATCGTCGTCAAGAAGCCCCACTAGCATCGAAATGAGCGCCAAGAAGTCTGTGATCGAGTTGCGCCACCCGTCAGGCTCGAGGGCCGAGGTGCAGCTGTACGGCGCCACGGTGACCGCCTTCTACGCGGCGCAGGAGCCCCTTCGCAACGTCTTGTTCCTGTCGGAGCGGGCGCTGCTGGACGGCAGCAAGCCCATCCGCGGCGGCATCCCGCTCGTGTTCCCGGTCTTTGGCGCTGCCAAAGGCTTCCCCAATCACGGCTTCGCCCGTGTGAGCCACTGGCAGCTGCGCCAGCTGGACCAGACTGTAGGAGACGACCAGAGCCCCGCGGTGGCCACGTTCGCACTGGCCGCCACGGACGAGACGCGGGCCATGTACCCGCACGACTGGGAGCTCGTGTACGAGGTCAAACTGTTCGCCAACAGCCTGGCCACCGCCATCCACGTGCACAACAGGTCGGACACCGAGATGGCCTTCCAGGCGCTGCTGCACACGTACCTGTCGGTCGACGACGTGCGTCAGGGCGGCGTGGTCGTGGAAGGGCTCAAGGGCTCCAGTACCACGACAAGGTCGCGGGCCAGGAGAAGACGGAGGAGAGACAGGTGCTGGACTTTGCAGGTGAGACGGACAGCGTGTACGCCAACGCCCCGTCGCCCGTCGTGGTGCGCACGAAGCGCGCGGACGGCCGCGAGCAGGTCGTGACCATCGAGAAGGCCGCTTTCATCAAGAGCGGCGCCACACAGGTGCCCCAGGAGAGTGACGTCGTGGTCTGGAACCCGTGGGCTGACAAGGCCACGGGCATGAGCGACTTCGGGGACGACGAGTACCCGGCCATGCTCTGCGTCGAGCCCGGCCGTGTCAGCGAGCAGCAGAAGCTACCTGCCGGACAGACGTTCACGTTGCAGCAGGCTATCAAGCTCTCGGCGCTGTAAACTGTCTTGGTGTGGATTCGCCGTAACAAGATCTCCAGACATTGCGGAGGGCTACAGAGGAATTAGCGCAAGACTAACAGTGCTGGAGGCTCGGCTTGAGGACTGGCTAATGGAGATTGGTTGTCGAAAACGGGGTTGTTGGGCTCATGTTGCTGGCTGATTCCTGATGGGGCTGTGACTCATTGTGCAGATGACCAAGATGTCGCGAAGATTGCAATCCTCTGACGCGCTGATTCGAGTTGTCATTGTCCACCCCTTTCTTGACATGCTAACATTTATTCCACATGCTAACGTCTATTTCCACGGTGACGCTATTCCAGTCCAGGTACTTGGCCAAGCAGATCGACTTCAACTCAAGATACCTACCTGTGCAAGGCACTACTGTTTATAGCCGAGCCCTCGAAACTCGTGCAGGAGACGCATGCGTTCAAGTATTTATACTTGCCAGCCGAAGCATATTTTGTAGCTGCAGTCCACCGAGTTGAGGAAAGAGGAAGTGAAGACAACACTAAGTATGAGCGCGCGCGGCCGCTCGGCTACGAGTCGTGGCTCGTCCAACAACCATGGTGGCGGCGGCTCTCGACGCTACCGTCGCGTGGCACACACGCCCCAGGTGGACGACATGCTTTTCGGCGAGAAGAACCTGTTAGCCAAGAGCCGTAAGAATGATCGCACACGACAAGCAGGAAGGTACTTTAACGCTTGGAGTTGAGAGCGCTCACGCTCCTCCGAATGAAGTGAGGTCACTGAGTTTGTCTGTCGTGATTTCATATTGTCAGGGACATTGTGGCGAGCTCTGCGTCCAACCAAGAAGGGAACGAAGGCGCAACTGCATTCGGCACTAAGTTCGGCAAGCGTGTAGACAAGAAAGCTGTAGTCAAGGCATCGCTCGTGGTCGTGCCTGAAGACGAGCTCGAGCGAATTCGAGCCGAGACAAAATCCTAACACCGGCTGATGTTGAGGCACTGGAAGCTAAGCGCGAGGCGGACCAAGAGCACCAACGACTGACGTCAAAGGCTCGGAAGGAGCACATGATGAAGCTCAGCGAGGAGGCAGCCCAGCGAGCACCCAAGAGCGAGATCGAGCAGATTTTCTCGGCGGAGAAACACGAGATCTTACGTCGTGCGCGTGTCCTGAAGGACCAGACCCACGACAGTGTAAAGCTGATGAAAACTCTTGGCACTCGCGCCCAGGCCTTCACGATTCGTGACGAGCAGCTGAAGGTGAAGACGGCACTCGAAGAAGAGCATCACGTGTACGACGAGAAGATGAACATGCTGATGGAAGTTGAACGACTGGAGAGTCTAAAGCGGCAGGAACACCGCGACGAAGTCAAGAAGCAGAAGCGCTACGCGGATCGCAAAGTATTGGAGGACCAGATCGAAGGCCGCCGTCGCCAACGTCAGAAGGAGAGTGAAATCGTCGCCCAGGAAGCGCAAGAGATGCTAGCGAAGATCCAGCGACAGCACGAAGAAGCAGCTGAAAAGGAGCGCGTTAAGGCACTGCGCGCTCAACGTTCGATGGAGGAGATCAAGAAGTTTAATGACGAGACACTACGGCGAAAGCAGGAAGTGCAGCGCAAGATCAAAGAGGAGGAAGACCAAGTGTTGGCGTACCAGCTGAAGAAGACCGAGGACCTGAAGCGACTGGAGGAAGAGGATGCCCAGCGACGACATGTGGCAGAGCTGCGCTGCGCCAAGCTGCGATCGATGCAGGAGAAGATGGCCAACGAGAAAGCCGAGCTGGATGAGTTGCGAGCAAAGCGTGCTGCAGAAGCCCGCGAACGGCAGGCCCGTGAGGCCGATCTGGCCTTGGCGAAAAAGCACAAGGAAGAAATGGACGAGCTGCGTCATGCTCGCCAGTTACAGGCCCTGCATCGCGAGCGCGCTCGTGTGAAGGAGGCAACGTTGCAGCAGCGCGAGTACGAGTCGATCATGGGGCAGGTCGAGTCCGATAAGGCCCGCGTGAAGACCGAAGAGGAGAAGCGCAAGCTGGCGAGCTTGGCGCACCGACGCGTGTTGCAGTCTCAGATCGAAGAGAAGGAGCGAGTGAAGAAGCTCGCGTTCATCAAGACGCAAGAGGAAGGCCAGGCGCTCAAGGAGGAGTTTGCGCGCGAGCTGGAGAAGCTGGAGCAGATTCGACTCGAGGAGGTCGGCGAGTTGGTCGAGGCCGGCGTGAACCCGCTGTACCTGTCGGAGATGAAGGCGCTCGACATCGAGAAGATCCGCAACAGATAGACAGACAGCTAGCGAGACGTGAGGAGCATAAGAGAATAAGTATAACTGCGACCAAGAGGTAGGTGGTTCAGCAGAAGTAGGCGAGTACATGTTGCCTTCAAGTTGAAGCCAGCAAACCTTTAGCTCCGAGGCCGTGTCCACAATTCACCAGCGATTGTTGCTCGTGCCATTCAATGGCTTCAGATAAAGACTAAAGTTGTCCTCCATTTGTCCTCAAGTGTCCACATCCATTCGATGAAATAATTACAACGCTGGTCAGATTCCAATGCTACTGTAGTCACTGTTGTGAGTTTCGGAATAGTCCTCTGAATATGACCAGCAAGCCCAAGGCGCCGCCGCAGGTCGTCGCTGCGACCCACCGCTGCAACCTGCTCGCGCCTGAGTTCGAGTACCTCGGTACGCGTCTACTTCCCGACCCTCGCTCTCCTTCGATAGACCCCTAACTCTCTCTTATAGACCCCAATCCGGACCTGCACTCGCTCTTCCTGGTGTGTCAATGCTGCAATAATTGTTTTTCTTGTGCAATTATTGCAGTAGGCTGATTGACATACCTACGCTGCAGGAGTACAACAAAATGTTCTTCCAGGGCCGACTGGCTGGCTGCGAGGTCAAGTGGAGCAAGCGCATGACGCTCTGGTGCAGGCTAAAACCTCCTGAGACTGCAGTGAAGAGCATAGTTTTAACATGATGTGGTGTGCATTTGACAGTGCTGGACTGTGCAGCTACCAGCCCCGCAGCGGCTTCTGCTCGATTCGACTGAGGTACATCAGTTAAGCCAGTGACCAACTTTTTCTGTCGAAGTTTCTAACTCGAGGTGCATGTGCAGTGAGCCGCTGCTGAAGCTGCGTCCTCGCAGTGACACGGTCAATACGCTACTGGTAGGCTGTGATTCTGTCGAAGCAGACGAGAGGGTTGTGCTGATTGCAACTATTTTTTTGCCTCGACAGCACGAGATGATCCACGCGTTCGTGTTCGTGGCGACGCCCGTGCGCGACCATGACGACCACGGGCCGATCTTTCAAGCGCACATGCGTCGGATCAATGAGGCAGCGATGACGCAGATTACAGTCTACCATACTTTCCACGACGAAGTGGACTCGTACCGTCAGCATATATGGCAGTGCAATGTGAGTGTGCTCGTGACGATATCGGTGTGGTGTGTTTTCTTTTGGCAAATAGATTCTGACGGGGTTGCCCTGCTATCGATATACATGCTAGGGACCTTGCCGCCGAACGCCACCATACTTCGGACTTGTCAAGCGAGCTATGAACAGGGCTCCTGGGCCAACCGATTACTGGTGGACCGAACACGATAACAAATGCGGCGGTACTTACACGAAAATCAAAGAACCTGCCGAGTATACGGCCAAACAAGAGAAGAAAAAGGAGCGGCAGTTGGCTCGGGAGGAAAAGCAAAGGAAGAAAGAGAACGAGGCAAAGTCGACACATAGCGTTCAAGAGTTTTTCCCTACGGTTGGGGCAAAGACTGAGAATACGAAGCCAAAGAAGACTGGTGATGTCAAGCCACCTGGCAAGGTTAAGAAGCCGCTTCCACAACCTGAGACTGGAAAAGTGAACAATAAAAGGCGGAAAAAGAGCATGAGGACAACGGCATCGGCTCGACTTGGCCTATGCTCAGCTTTCCGAATACAGGACCAGTGATTTTCGCGGCAGGTGACGACGGCGACTTTTTCTTGCGGGCGATGTACAAGTTCTCTTTCAGGTCCCGGCGACTTTTTCACATGCTGGAACAAGGGAACCTCAAAACGGTGGAAACTCCAATGCAGCTGGCACCGGCAACGCTTCTTTTCTAGTCGATTTGACTGTATCTGACAGTGATGAAGGTGATGAAGATCTATTCGAACGCAAGCGCGCAACTCCATCGACGACTGTGTTACCTCAACCTGCTCCTGGAAATACGGACTCAGCAGAACCGGATGTCATCGAAATTGACTAAATAATGTTGGCATTTACTACTCTTTTTATATGGTAGAGTAACATGTGCGAGCTCTACGCCTTTCGATTGTTCAGCACACGAATGATGTGGAATCCTACGAATTGAGGCTGCTACTTTTTCGTGGAGTTGGTGATAGCCCTGGTGTCTGCGCTTCCTGACCTCTATACGAGCACGAGCAAAACGGAGAGGTGAGAAGGTCAATGTGGTGAGTAGAAAGCATGGTGCCCTAGGATTCTTGAGCAAGTTGAACATTAGAGACCGTACAAAGTCTCCTCGATTTTCTCCCACTTGGTCGAGCTTGTACGCAATTTCTCGACGGCTTCAGCTAGTCGATGGCGACGAATCATTGCCTCTGTGGATACTTGCTGCCGTGCCAGCAACAATGCTTGCTTGCGCTCCTTCACGGCTCGTGACCGGGTATCTGCTGAGGATATTCGACGTACTAACTGCTGCCGCGCGTACGCCTCCATGCGGTGGATTCGAGTGACATTCTCTTCTTTTGTGCTACCTCCAGTTGGTGCTCAACCTGTGCAATTAGTCGAGCTTTCTCTCGCTCCTGCTGTGAAGCCTCCATCTTCGTCTCGAGCTCCTCGCGCTTTGCAAGTAATTCATTAACATGCTTTTGCCGCAGTGCACGTGCAGCATCGAGCCGCTTGTGACGCACTTGTTCTTCCTGTTTGGACTTTGCGGCACGCTCCTTTAGCTCGTTCGCCGTTTTTCGTTGGATTTCTTTTGCACGCTCGGCTGCTGCTGTCTGCTTCTCGTTCACCTCCTGCTTTTTGCGGGCTATTGCCAACTCATTCTGGTAGGTGGCGTTCTGAATCCGTGCATTGGCCTTTTCGCGACGTTCTAGAGCTTCTTGATGCCTCCGTTTGTTTGCAAGCTCCATCTTCAGGGCCACTTGACGCTCCTTCTCGAGCATTCGCCTCCTATTTGCATCCACAACTTCTTCCTGTTGCCTCAGCAGCTCCTCTGTCTGTGCACGAAATGCATCAGCATTTTGCTGTCGCTCCAAATCGCGTTGTGCCGCTTCCAGTGCACGTATGCGTGTGTTCTCTTCGGCTTGCTCGGTTAACTCCCGTTCACGTTCAGCTTCAGCGCGTCGGCGATTTTTGCGCTCCAGTGCTTCCTTATCCTCTTCCTTTTTCTTGGCAAGCTCCTTTTCGTGCTTGATCGCTGCAAGCTGCATGCGTCGTGCTCGTATTTTTTCTGCTGGTCTTCCTGGCGTTTAGCCTCCTCTGCTGCACGTCGAGCGTTTTCGTGCTGACGCCGTGCAAGTTTCGCCTCCATCTCGATGGCAGTCTGAATGTCCTTCTGCTGCCTCAGTTTAATGCGAGCTAACCTCTGTTCTTCCATCTGGAGCAATGTTGAATCGCCGAGTGAGTCGTCAGAGCTCAACGCACCAGTTTTCCAAGGACGTGCGGACTGGATTCTGCGTGGCGGGAAGCCTGGAGCTATTTGCTGCCGTCGTACTGGGCTCATATTGCCTGCACTTGGAGACCCACCACTACATGCCACGAGCAGCGCTGTGGAAGGTGGTGCCGGCCCGAGTCCCTGAAGAATCGCTTCGCGCTCGGCACGCACAGTCTCTAATTTCTGCTCGCGCATCTGCTCGAAGCGCTCATGGCGCAGCACCGCCGCTTCTTTCTCCACCAACGAGTACTTGCGGGTGACGCTGTCGTCCAGAAACTCGACCACCGTCTTCGGCAGCAGCTCGCTGGGCTTGATTCCCATCCGACGACATGCTTCCAAGCTTCGAGGTGATGTCACGCGTGCTCCTGTTGCTGCACAGTCGACCACCGTAATGGTGTGCTCGCCTCCACGCCCAAAAGAGCCCCGTGCACTCTCCGGAGCCGCTTGCATCTCCAAGGACTCTACGACAGCGGCAACAATTCCGTGACAGGTGAGCTCAGCTCAATATAGTGCGCTAGTCGAATGGCTGCATTCGTCTTCAAGTTGAAGCCATAAAAAGCGCAAGGGTGTAGCCATCGAAGAAACTATGATGAATTCATGAAGAGCTTGTTCTGCTTGCTGCCTTATGCTCAACAGGAGCGGATAATCTAGTTGCGTTTCTTCTTGCCGCGACGTTCACGGCCCTTCTGCGCGTTGGGGTTCATGCGGCCGTAGCCCACGACGATACCTGTCTGTCTTTCAGCCTTCACACCGAGATCGTGCGCTACGTTCTCGCCGAACGCGCTCTGCATGACCTTCTTGTGCTGACGCTGACGCTGTCCCCAGATGCCGACAAGGAGCTGGTCCTCACGCAGCAGCAGGTCACCTGCGCGTCCACCCTTGGGCTTGGGCAGTGAGAACTTGGTGCCTGAGAGCTTCGTGGGTCGGTTCGCACGCGTGTAGAAAGTCATGTGGCCGTCGCGGTCCAGGCTGTACGACACACGCTCCATGGTGCTGTTACCACACTTGGGACAGAACATCCGGTCCATCTCTGTAGACGTCGTGAAGCAAGCAATGCACCGTAGAATCCACTGCTTCACACGCTTGATGAGCATGCCCTCCGTCGAGAGCAGGCGCAGACCAATCTGCAGCATCACATTCTGCATGGAGAAATCCGTGGTAATGCATGCCACAGGCAGACGCGCAGAGATCTCCTCCAGTCCTTTGCCGTCGCCGAACGGGGAGCTCGTAAATTTCGCAAAGTTGGAATTGGTGATCCAGTTCTTGCCATCATCGTCCGCAGCACCAGCGTTGCTGGACGCTGCAAACCCGCCCATAATGCGGGATTTCACATCAGCGTTCCGAATTTCCTCACGAATCACGTGCTCAACAGCAGGCTCAGCCTCGGCAGGTGCAATCTCCTCCGTCTTCTCGTGAACGAACGAGCAGTCATCACCAAACTTGCAACCCTCCGGAGTGTTGAAGAAGCGGCACGGGATATCGACCTTCTTCTTCGTCGCCTCGTCTCCGCCGTTCTTTACCGCTTCGTCGTGTGTAAATTTGCACTCGTCGCCGTACTTGCAGCCCATGGCTGTGCCAAAAAATTTGCACGGGTAGTTGCCGCCTACAATTTTGCCATTAGCTGCTCGCGTGACCGTCTGCGAGATCTCTGGACTTGTGCGTAAGTGGTCCGCGCCATTGGCCTCCACCTCCAGTTGATAGGCCAACGCCATGACACGCAGATCTGTGAGTGACAGGTAGGTAAAGTCGCCCGTTTTGCGGGAGAAATTGACCACCGCCCTCATGGCCTCAGCCGACGGCTCGCGCGTCTGCAACGTAAACGGCAGACGCTCCAGAATGGCACGCGACTTCTTATCACGAATCTCATCCAACACATCAGGCACCGTCCAGAAATTCTGATACAATATATTTAAAAACATCAACATTTGTCATTTATACTTGCCCAATTGTATATGCAACATTGCAGCATTTTGTACCTCGGCCAGCACCGCCAGGTTGGTGCCCTTGATGATGGCGCCAGAGTCGATGACCAGGTGCTGCACCTTCCTGCTGGTCTTAGAAGCTTCCTGGGGCGTCTGCGGCGGCTCAGGATCGAGCTGAACGGCCTCCAGGGCCGCGGCCGCTTGCTCTGCGTGGTCGGTCATCGAGGCGTCCAGGTGAGTTGCGTAGTGTGGCTTACGTCTCCTTGCCAGTCAAATGGACGTCGTTTATTGGAGGGTGAAAAGACAGAGGTTCGAAGTTTAGACCAATGAACGTCAAAGATCTCCACGACCAACTGGCTGTGCACATGGGGATTGGGAGGTTGTTTCACCCCGTCTTTAGCACTCGAAAAGTGACACCCCACCCCGCTTGAAGCCCGCATGTTGGTCGTGCGTTTGGAGACCTCGCTCGTTTTCCTCACATACCAAACGCGAGTGAAAGATCCTAAAGCGGCAGGCGCAAGATCTCCCAATAGAGAGCAATGGCGACGGTCTTTGGCGACAACGAGAAGGAGTCCGACTACGGCTACGTCTACAAGGTCTCGGGTCCTCGTACGTAATCATCACCCCCCTTGCCATCCCCCAACCATACGACTAATCATCCTCCCAAACCCAACATCCATTTTGTTACCCATTTTTCCTAGTGGTGATCGCTGAGAACATGCATGGCGCCGCCATGTACGAACTGGTACGTGACGTCAGACTTCAAATGGGTATCAGAGATTGCTCATCAATTTGGTGTTCGTTTTGGATACGTTTTTAGGTCCGCGTGGGGCACGACAAGCTGGTGGGCGAGATCATCAAGCTGGAGCACACCAACGCGTCCATCCAGGTGTACGAGGACACGTCCGGCCTGACGGTGGGCGACCCTGTGGAGCGTCGCAAGCAGCCGCTGTCGGTGGAGCTGGGCCCCGGCATCGTGGACAACATTTTCGACGGCATCCAGCGCCCACTGCACGCCATCTCGGACCTCACCAAGGACGTTTACATCCCTCGCGGCGTGGATGTTGACGCTCTAAACCACGAGAAGAGTTGGCGCTACAAGCCTGTCAACTTCCGCGAGGGCGACCCGATCTCTGGCGGCGACATCTTCGGCCTGGTCCACGAGAACGACATTCTGCACTCGCACAAGATCATGTGTCCGCCCAACGTCTTCGGGACGATCGTCAAGATCTACGGAGCTGGCACGGACAACAACGAGTCGTTCACGCTCAAGGACACGGTGCTCGAGGTGCGCGACGACACCACCGGCGTCACGCACAAGCTCGGCCTGTCGCACATGTGGCCGGTGCGCAAGCCGCGGCCCGTGGCCGAGAAGCTGGCGGGCAACGTCGCGCTGCAGACCGGCCAGCGTATCATTGACGCGCTGTTCCCGTCCGTGCTGGGCGGCACGTGCGCCGTGCCTGGCGCGTTCGGATGCGGCAAGACGGTCATCTCGCAGGCTCTGTCCAAACACTCGAATTCCGATGCCATTGTGTACGTGGGCTGCGGTGAACGTGGTAACGAGATGGCAGAAGTGCTGAACGATTTCCCCGAGCTCACCATGACCATCAACGACCGCGAGGTGCCCATTATGAAGCGGACGACTCTGGTGGCTAACACCAGTAACATGCCCGTGGCTGCTCGTGAGGCGTCGATCTACACGGGAATTACGCTTGCTGAGTACTTCCGTGACCAGGGCATGAACGTGTCGATGATGGCGGACTCCACCAGTCGTTGGGCCGAGGCTCTGCGTGAAATTTCCGGTCGTCTGGGTGAAATGCCTGCCGATAGCGGCTACCCTGCCTACCTGGGTGCGCGTCTTGCCGCCTTCTACGAGCGTGCTGGTCGCGTGGCGTGTCTGGGTAGCCCCAAGCGCGAGGGTAGCGTTACTGTCGTGGGTGCTGTGTCGCCTCCTGGCGGTGATTTCTCGGACCCTGTGACTGCCGCCACGCTGAGTATCGTGCAGGTATTCTGGGGACTGGACAAGAAGCTTGCCCAGCGTAAGCACTTCCCTTCCGTGAACTGGCTGATCAGCTACACCAAGTACATGCGCGTGCTGGAGCCGTTCTTCAACAAGATCGACCCGGAGTACTCGACGCTGCGTACCAAGTGCCAGGAGATCCTGCAGAAGGAGGACAACCTGACGGAAATCGTGCAGCTGGTGGGTAAGGAGTCGCTGTCAGAGGACCAGAAGGTGATCATGGAGGTGGCCAAGATCATCCGCGAAGATTTCTTGCAGCAGAACGCCTTCTCGGACTACGACTTTACGTGTCCGCTGGTGAAGAGTGTGGGCATGCTGCGGTCGATCGTGCTGTTCTACAACCTGAGTCAGAAGGCGATCGCCGACTCGCCGCCCGACGCCAAGGTGACGTGGGCGCAGATCAAGACGTCGATGAACCCGGTGCTGCAGAAGATCATCCAGACCAAGTTCCAGCTGCCCAAGCAGCCCGAATCCGAGCTCAAGGCCTTTTTCAGCGCGCTGGACGAGGAGGTGGAGCAGGCGTTCCAGACGCTCTCGGACTAGTCGGATTTCGTGCGCATAGCGAATTATGTACAAGACGTCAAGTGAGCTATGGGCAATGGAGAAGCGGATGTTGTTGGCAGCGAGCAGCAAGTGCACTAGGAAGAGAGGAAAACACTACGGACAGGCACAGAAAGGCAGCAGCAAGTCGTGAAGGGGTATGTCAATTTGATTTGGATTGCTATTTTGCAATCGTTGTGTTGGCTTGATTACTGCGCTGACTTTGGTGTATTGCAATGATTACGCCATTTGGAGCTCTGTGATTGGTCGAATACTAGAGCCGAAGATAGTCAGACGTTACGCGGCCCAACCTTCACTACCGCTTCTCCCGCCTCGCTTCGGTAGCCCCACGCTCCCCGTGCATCGACCATGGGGAACAAGCCTTCGTCCGAGCAGGGCGCGCACCGCCAGGCGCCTGTACCCACGCGGTTGGCGCCTAAATACCCGCGCAGGAAGAGTGCAGGGTACGTAATCATCACCTTTGCAGTCGACGATGCGTCAACAAATTTTAACACCCTTTTGATTAACGCATCAATTCCGATTCCAGCCCCACCGCTAGCGAACAGCGTTCGGGTACGTCGATCTTAAATGGGCATCAAAATGGGTACAATTTTACTTAACTGATATTCTTCCTCTACATTGCAGCGCCAGAAGAGCAGCAGCCTCCGGCATCCCCAGCTCGTCCACTGCGTCCACCCCTACTGAGGACCAGATCATCTCCAATTGGAAGCTCTTTAACGACCTGGAGAACCGCGAGGAGGCCGAAGTGCTGGAGCTCTCGCTGTTCCTGGACGCTCTGGTCAACTATATCCCCGGCCTGGACGACGGCAAACCGGTCAATGAGGCGCAACCGGCCCCCGTCTCACGGCAGGAAATGGGTAACATCGACATCGCCAACATGTATGTGCAGGGCGACGAGCTGGATGACGTCATCACGCTGCAGAACGTGGAGGACCTGATTGCGTCGTGCCGTAACGGCCGCAAAATCCCGCGGAACGTGGTCGTCCGAGTAGTGAACGAGGCCATGTCTCTGTTCCGGAAGGATCCGACTTTGGTGACGTTTCAGACCGCACCGGCCAATCATATTACCGTCATCGGAGACCTACATGGACAACTTGATGACTTGCTATTAATTCTACGGGAAAACGGACTACCGTCCGAATGCAACCCGTACCTGTTTAACGGCGACTTTGTGGACCGCGGAGACCGCGGCGTCGAGATCGCCGTGATCATTTACCTGTTCAAACTGCTGTATCCGAGCCACGTGCTGCTGAACCGCGGGAACCATGAAGAGAATTCGATCACACAAGTGTTTGGCTTCATGAAGGAGTGCGAGGTCAAGTACGACCGCTTCGTGTACGATTTGTTCTGCGAGAGCTTCCGCCACCTGCCGCTAGCGACGCTCATTGACGACCGCGTGCTTGTGGTGCACGGTGGTGTACCACGCGAGAATGTGCTGCTCAAAGAGTTCAACACGCTCGACCGAGCTGGATACGACCTCACTCGGTATCGCACCAAACCCAAGAGCCGACGCGATAAGGAACCGCACCGCAAGATGCAAATCATTCGAGACTTGCTGTGGAGTGACCCGAAGGCCTCGAAAGGGTTCGAAGAGAACAAGCGCGGAGCTGGGACCGTCTACGGACCTGACGTTGTTCAGAAGTTCATGACCAAGAACAAACTCGCGCTGGTCGTTCGCTCGCACGAGTGCGTGCCGCGAGGGTTCGACTGGCCGTACAAGGAGAAGGGCATGCTCGTGACGCTGTTCTCGGCGTCCAACTACTGCGGCAAGGCGAACAACCTCGGCTGCTTCATGCGAATCCCGTCCGCCAAGGATAAACCCGCCTTCTTCCAGTACATGGCGAGTGCCGAGAGTCGTGACATGGCCATTTCCAACTTGGATGCGCTCTTCTCGCTCATCGTGCAGTACCGTACAGACCTGCTGGAGGAGTTCGAAAAGGAGGACGTGACAAAGTCTGGCAAGCTTACCGTGCAAACATGGACTAGCGTGATGGAGGATGTGCTGGATCTGTCATTAGACTGGAAGGCGCTCCAGCCTCTTCTTACCGCACTCGACGATGACATGGTCCCCTACATGAACTTCTTGGACCGGTATAACGCCGAGGGAGCACTGAAGCGGTCTGAAAGTGCTGACAGCGTCGATCCGGAACGTGAGAAGCAGCGCAGCGCCTTTAACTCGCTGTACCGTCACCGCTCACGACTCGAGGCGCTCTTCCGTGTACTAGACCGCGACGGCAACGGTACGATTTCTGTGGAGGAGCTGGAGAACGGTATCAAACTGTTGAACGAGCACTTGCCTCCTGGAACCAAGCCTTTCAGCACGAATGGCTTGGACTACATGCGCATGATGGACTTCAGTCACGACAATGAGATCAACATCAATGAGTTCATGGAGGGCTTCCGTATCAATGCGAAGCTCACAGTCCACGCCAAGTGGAAACGCGCAAGAAAGAAAATCAAGGCGCTCAGTGCCATTGGCGCGCTGCGTGCGTTCTCGCTCCCCAGCGACGCCACTGCAGGAGCCTCAGGTAGTTCGGATGCAGCAGCAGCAGCTTCTGGTGCAGACAGCGAGGAGCCGGCAACAGGTGACCTCAACTCACCCGTGTCCGACCCGGAACTGATGACGGTTCCTCATGCATCAGCACCGCCGACGTTCACTCGACATGGTAGCGTGCAGATCATTTCGCCAGCCGCAGCGGTGACAGCTCCAACGGACCTCAATGACGTTAACGTTGACCTTAACGAAGTGGCAGAAACTGTTGAAGAAACCAAATAAGCAGCGAGACCAAGTGTGCAGCCTGCATATTCAATAAGTTTGCTACACTTTAGTAGCAGGGTGGTCGTCAAGATAAGATGTGCGTTATTGTCCGTTTTCGTCCACCCGTTGTCGTGTATTTTCCACCACTCATCACTGGAGACTTGTTCAAGTGATGTCGTCTGCTGCGAACTTGTCCGTGCCAGAAGTGCTGGGCATGCCCAAGGTGGTGCGAGATCTGCTGTGGACGGTCACCAGCCCACACATGCTCAGTGCGGAGCACTATCCCGTGCTACCATCGGAATTTGGGGTTAGTGCTTTGAAATCAAAACCAGTGATCGAATGGATCAACGCGCTCGCCGCAGACCCCACGCCTCTGCTAACTTTTTTGCAAGGTACACTCGATCATCGCTTCCTGTTGGTCTATTGACAATTGTGTTGAAAATGATGTACTTTTGATGGCATTTGCAGATGTGACGAAGTCAAAAGGTCGATCGTTGGCTTTGGGCGTCTACTTCTCGACGTTGCTGGAGTTTTGGTTGCGCAATTGCCCACACCTCAAGCTCCAGCAAATGGAGATCGGGAAGCAGATTGTGTCGTCGACGAACAGGACGGTAGGTCAGCTGAAGTTTCTGTTTCGTTGCAATTTGCCCTCGAGAAACGGGTGTGTGCGCGAGCAACAAGACTTCCATGTGGAGTCTTCGGTCAAGTTTTTCTTGCTCAATCCCATTGACAGGGAATTGGATGAATCATCGAGTTCGAACGGAACTCAACAAAAGGTTGACTGTATCCCTCTCGAGCAGTTCGTGGGGCCGCATTTAGGTGAGAATTTGGCATGGCGAGTGCAAGAAGTGGACAGAAAGCTGGCAGCGTGCCGCGGTGACAGCGTGCGCACGTGGTTGCGGGACAATTACAGCGATAATGTGCGGTCTCACATCGTCTTACGCGGCTACTTGTTTCGTCCACTGAGTGATTTCGAGTCGACATCGGAGACGACAATTGCACACGAGTGGCGTTTTCTCCCAAACCCTGTCAATATCAAACGCAATGGAAATGGCGGAACTGGTTTGGGAGCGCCGATATCATTAAATCCAAGCATTGCAGTCGATCACTTGAGGGATGGTGGACAACTGACATGGAAACGGAACTGCCGGCAAGAGTCTGGGCAAATGGTCAAAGAGGTCTCGGCGAGAGCCGCTTTGTCATATTGCCCAAACTTCATTGGTTGTCTCCTGTTGTTGGTGTTGAGGATACGGTAACTGGGAGTGTTGCAGTTGGTGGTGACGAGAATTTAGACATTGTGCAAGTGGAATCGCTAAGTCTCGAGGAGCTAGTAGCGTTTGTTCGCGAACATTTTCAGAAAGTTGCAGCATCAGCTGAGACGAATAAAAACGGTGGTGTGGCTATGCCACTACTTGTTGCTGAAATTGTGCGATGGCCTCAAGGTCCTGAATTCGCTGATAAGAGCGAACCACAACGTTGGATTGAGCTTTCCAGAGGCTTTATTCTTGATCCAAAATGCTGGGACCCAACGCCATTGTGTCATGAGCCGGTTCGCTTTCGGCGTACTCTTTGCGGTAAAGTAGAGCGCGAGTACGAAAGCCGTCGTCCAGATGGACCCTGCGACGGCTTTATCAAGCCTGATATCGACGAATTAGCCGCACAAGAAGAACAAAAACGTCACAAGTTTGCGAATCCAGACCGTGTCGGTCCATGTGAGCTGAGTCACGAGCTTGCGGCTTTGCTTAGAAACGAAAGTCCGATATTTAGCCACGCCGAGTTGAAAAGGTCGACAAGAGAGTTCATAGCGTGGAGAAGAGAGCAATCTGCATCGCGTGCTATAAACGAAGAAACCAGCCCTCTACAAGTATTCAGCGAATCTGCTTTCCTCCGATCCTGCTTCGATGCCTTAATTCTCGATGTCAACAGTACACTGGAGTCGAAGCTTGCTCGGCGGGTGGGGTACTTACTACTAGATGTATTTGAGGGTTCAAATCAAGTCGCTAACACGGAACTTACCGAGGAACCATTTTCAGAAGAAATTTCAAACTGGGTGTCGCTCCTCCTCGAAGTTGCTCGTGAACCAACGCGATGGGAGTTCCTCAATCTCGTTCTACGGGCTGTTGAGGTGACGCTAAGTTATGCCCACCATAATCGCTGGTGGGTTGTGGAAAAGCAACGCCTTATCAGCTTACTTGACGATTTGCTTGGTGCGCGCAAAATGCGTTGGAATGCTGTCGTGGTTGAGACGATTCGCGTATTTCGTATTGGAAACTTTGTGACGGGTCCTAAGCGGGTCGAACGAATTGAGCATTCATGTAAAGTCCAAGAGGCTTTTATTGGATTTGTTGAGCAGCACGACTGGCAGAGTGCAGAGCAGCTTGTCATTTTGCTCCAAGATCAAAGAATGCTCCAAACGCTCTACAAGCAATTATCTCTAAGGAACATGACAAAGGCACTAAAGCGATTACGAAAAATGTGAAGGGAGCATCTGCAGTACAAAGTGCTAGTGATTCCTTGGCAGATGGTACGCTACCTCTCTATCCGCTTGGTAGTCCCATTGACCACGAGAATAATCGATCGATTGTCGACAACGATGGTTTTGCATTTAAGTGGAAATATGTGGATTCACCGGACCTGATTGAAGAAGTTATGCAATGTCTCGAAGAGCATGAAGCTGCAATTTCTTCTACAGAGGAGTATGAGCGAGCCATCGTCCGGAGCATGCTTGTTGGCATCGACTGTGAGTGGCGACCACAATTTTTGATTGACAATCATGCCACGAACTCGAGTGATAAAACTGAAAGCGACACTGATGATGAAGATTCGAATGCTGAAGTTGAGGAAGGTCGGAGAGGCTTAAGTGTTTACCAACTTTCAGTCGGAGATGTTGTCTACGTAATTGATGTTCAAGTCCTTGGAGCTGCAGCTGCTGCCCCTTAGAATTCATTTGGAGACCCTCCTCGTGCCTCTTGTTGATCGGCTTTTGCGTTTCAAGTGACATACAACGAATCAACGAGTCGTTTCCAGAACTAATGGCCGAGACTGCGCATCGAACTTCTCCCTTGCTGCTCGAACTGAAAAAGCTAGCCTTGTATCGACATGTTCCGGCCAACAACTGGGGGTTGTCACGGCTCTATTATACGTGCATTGGTGAAGTGATGGATAAGGAACAGCAGTGCTCAGATTGGGGCAGCCGCCCACTCTCGTACAACCAACTTGTCTACGCTGCTAATGATGCATACGTAGTCCAATGCATTGCTTTGCATCTGTTAGCTGATGTATATTTTGGCCGTCCTGGAGATGAACACCACTGTTCCATCGAACATGTCAAGGAATATTTGAAAGGCTTTGGTGCTGCTTCTAGCGTGAACTCGCTGTCGTGGGCAATGCCATTTGAAGGCGAACCACTCGGAAAGCAGCACGTCGTAGCAGCTTTGCGAACGCTGGGTGTAAAAACTCGCTTTCTGAAGTATGATTACAGCGATATGGCGAAAGAAGGGCTGGTTGTCAAGAGCATTGCTCTCCGCATCCGTTCGAAATCTCAGGGAATTAAGTATGCGTACGCCGTTGCTGTGCTTGCACTGGACCGATCCATTGACATCCAAGCGCTTAGTGCGTTGCTGGAGGCAGACGCTGCAGACATTTCCTTGGCCGATCAAGAAGTACGTTACTATTGAAATTGTAATCTTTGGCAAATCTGTGGCTTGACTCCTTGTTGCTGTGTTTGTTGAAAATGACGCAGACGCTTCTACGAGTATTTGGCTACTCACGAGGTTCACTGGGGCCGATCGGATTGCGAGAGCAGCAGGCCACTCGTATCATCGTAGACATCCATGCCCAATCCGAAAGCTATCTTCTCTGCGGTGCTGGAACAGTGGGCGAGGTTTATGCCATTCCCCAGACGTACTTATCAAGACAGTTAACGCCATTGTTGCCAGCATTTCCAAGACCCCTCAATAGATAAATACTACCACGTCACAATGGCCACTGTGACTGAAAGAACCCGTGATCGGGATATTTTTCGTGAACCCAGTGGGCGACGTGCTTTCCTCATGAAGCTGCATCTCTCGAGCGATAATTATGTATGAACAACAACACATCGAATTTCATCGGACGTCCTTCCAAGCGGTTCGCATGCTACAATTGCACTACATCAAGGTGGCCCATGCTCGCCGCTCGATCCATCGCTTCTGTCGTACAGCCTTCCATTCGATTAATGTGAAGCCGCTTTGACAACCGATAAGTGACCTCCGCATGCGGCCCCATCCATAGCAGTGGTCACAATTTGTGTTCTCGTGCAGCCACTTGAGTATTGCGAGATGTCCATGCTTCGATGCCAAGTCGAAGGAGGTTGCTGCAGGCTCCATCTTGTAGAATCCACGAAGCCACAACATCATGCCGACGTGACCGCTAACAATCGCCAACTGAAGAGCAGCGTCCGTGCATGTCGGAGTAGTCTACCAGTGATACCTTTGCCTACGGTTTGTCGCCTGCGTTTAGTTCTCGACCTTCGGCTTCTTTTGACATGGCTACACTTCGCAAATACTCCAGCACACAAAGATGATTATTCATGGCTGCAGCATCCATTGCTATTAGCTTAGGCTCAGTACGTGTTTTAGACACACTCAGACGATAGGGGGACCACACTTAGATGACAATTCTTCGCCGCTCCATGCATTGCACTTCGCTAGGACTAGATATTGTGCAATGACTGTTAGCAGCAGCACAGTCAAAGGCAGGTTCTAGAAACGTCCCAGCCTTGTCTGCAAGCCATTGGACTATCGACAAGTGGCTGCAGCGTTTAATGGTTGACGCTCAAGACGATTAAAATGCCTGGCTTACGGCGTTCTAAGCTGACTCGACTTTTGTTCGGTCTCGTAATCTCGGCTATCACCAAACCAAGAGCGTCAGTGTTGATTTCGATGCAAGTCAGGGGCTGACGGGGCATGGTCGAACACGAATAAAAAAGTAACTTCTGTTGGAATGCAGGGATTGGTAGTAGTTTCGAAACTACCGGTAGTAAGAAGCAGTACTATTAAATAATATTTTACTAGTACTATTATATACCATTTTAATAATATAGTACTATGGTACAGTATCAGCGATCTTCGTCGGCTATAGCATAACTTTGCACGGCAAGATACTAATTCTGTACAGCTAGTACTAGTTTTCAACACCGCGCATTTTGCGATCTATGCATTCCAAATTTCTCTGGCTACGCGCGTGTGAGGCGCCTTCAGAGTATAAGATAAACACTGTTGATCCTCATACCTCTATTTTCACCGGAGAGAAAAAGTCATGTCGACCAGTGTCTATGCGGCAAACGCGGCAAACCGGTGTATGCTTACGGCGTGTATGAGGGCGAGTTAAACAAGTGTCATGTGCGTAACAGTAAGGAGGTCTTCTATGCATAGCATTGATGGCCTAACGCTCTGCTTACAGCTTCTGTAGTAAGGCTTGCGTTACCGTATACGAGCACCAGGGCGATAATGGCGATGGGACTCCTACAAAAGAGATGCAACCATGATTGCCAGACCCCCGCACCATTCATGCGAGCATAAGTCGACATCAAACGAAAACGACAAGCGTGTGGAGAAGCGCTGGAGAGAACTATACCAACTTCGTGTTACTGCCAATCCCTGCCCACACGGCACTTTGCGTGAAGGACAAGGCCATGTGGGATAACTGAGTTAGCGAGAACCGCAAGCTTTACGTTGTGTATTCTTTTGAGACCCAGGTAGGCATTAAACGCACAACCCAAACCAAATTTGAATGGAATACACGTTGATCATTAAATGCAATTTTGCTTTTCAGGATTCGACATCCTGAGCACATCGAAAATGAATTGCCCCGCCCGTCTTGATTCGACGGCATTGCATACATCAGTGAATGCATGCTAGGTTTTTGTGATATGTCGAGTTGAGCACCTTGTGGCACCTTAGCAGTCCAAATCAGCAGGCACATTACCTGGGTTATCCCAGTTGGGTAATCATCTAAATAACACAGGACAAAAAGAGTTGAAGTGACTGTGGATTTTCAAGACTGAGGTGGATTTTCATGTCTCGTAGAGGGTTGGCAATCTTGCTGTTGGCTGCTCTCACTCACACAAACCAACAGTCGAACAACAGTGTCCATACAAAGTTAAGTGCATTACACTTGACTTTGTATGCACTCATGGCCTTCTCGAACCAACCCACGAGAGAACAGAGAGCACTGGCGCTGCATTTCCCAACCTACGAGTTTCTTTCGAGCTGCCGCTGTCCGAATGTTGCCAAATACGTATAAACGAACCCATTGAACGAACTATAAGTTCGTTCAATACAAGATTCCGGTGGACGAATGGGCCTCGGCAGTCGGATGTACGAAGGCCATGCTGATCTTTCCTCCTGTCGGTCAAAATCATGGATAAAATGTTAACCGGAATGTTTTTGGAGATTTTCATTCATGATTTCGACTCTAAACAAACGGTCACTTTTGAGCAGACAACATGAAGTCCCCACTTACAATCATGTGACTCCATTTAAATATATTTCTTGCATGTCTAGTGCGCGTCATAATTATAAACGCACTCAAAAAGCAAACGAAGTGATTAAGCACTTGTGTTTCAGCAGTCAAACCAGCGCTCAAGACACGTCCCAGGCGAATAGAAAAACCATGTAGAAAGCGGAATTGAAAAAGCAAACGTCTTCGTCCGCAGTCGCGGAAAAACCGACTTTGGGTCAAAATTATAAGCGCACTTTTGTCATATTTGTAATAAATCAAAGAAATGCGGTTTTAATGGCAATAAATGATGAAAAGCGCGTGTTTTGAGGCTTCGGAGCACCCACTCTGGATTTCGGCGCGGAGCTCAAGATGCTGCGAGACAAGCAATTAGGCAAGGAGGAGTGCGTGCGATTGACAATCACGTCAGAGCCGGAAAAAGCAACCGAGCGACCGGAAAACTTATTGGGCGCAGCGAGCAACTATCTCAAGCGTGGGAAGGCCCCGGGGATCGGTGCCGAAAGGACGGGAAGAAGGCCAAAATTGGGCGAGCGAGAAGTCCGCAGGGTATTTCAGCTGGCCGTCGTACACTCATTATCGTCCAAGCGGCTCTTGAACCTGCTGCATTGCGTAGTTGACAAGTCTACCGTCCTGCGTGCACTGCGTAGCAACAGCTACATCAACTATGCTAAGCGCAAACCGACTCCAGCTCTCAAGCCTCATCACAAAAGGCAAGGGTGGCCTTTGCCGAGAAATACGAGGGCAAACGGTGGTTCTGGTGCCGTGTCGTGTTTACGGATGACAAGAAGTTCAATTTGGACGGGCATCAGGCTTTCGTTTCTACTAGGACGACATGAAAGCCGAGCCCAAATTGATGTCGAAGCGCGTGAATGGTGGTGGAAGTGTCATGATTTGGGTCGGGGTGAGCTCTTACGGAAAAACTAGTTTGATCATCCTAAAGGGAAGTAAAGTGCTATCAAATACAATAAGACGCTGAGCAAGGGCATGTTTCTTTACCTGCGAGAACTTCGGAAGAAAATGGACAATGTGACCCCCATTTTTCAACAAGATAATGCGTCCATACACTCTACCAGGCTCACTAAAGCCTCCTGACTACTAAGAATGTGGATACGATGCTGCGGCCAGCTAAAGCCCCGATCTCAACATCATTGAGATCGTCTGGGGGCTTCTAGCGCGCCTTTTTCGAAAATGGTCGGCAATTCGAGAAACCTGCCGATTTGATCAAGCAGACCAAGATTGAGTGGGCCAAAATCGACCTCGCGTACAGCAAGAAACATGTAAGGAGCGCCCCGAAGCGACTGGAAGCAGCATCTTGAGCTGCGCGCCGAAATCCAGAGTGGGTGCTCCGAAGCCTCGAAACACGCGCTTTTCATCATTTATTGCCATTAAAACCGCATTTCTTTGATTTATTACAAATATGACAAAAGTGCGCTTATAATTTTGACCCAAAGTCGGTTGTTCCGCAACTGCGGACGAAGACGTTTGCTTTTTCAATTCCGCTTTCTACATGGTTTTTCTATTCGCCTGGGACGTGTCTTGAGCGCTGGTTTGACTGCTGAAACACAAGTGCTCGATCACTTCGTTTGCTTTTTGAGTGCGTTTATAATTATGACGCGCACTGTACTTACGCCGATGTCAGGAATAATATATCGTAATACTAAGGCCCCTTTTACATGTTAAGAAGTAAGTATTAGTGTTAATACGAAATGGATAAATCCTTATGATGATGCTTTTCCAGAAACACTATAGAGCAGAGCAGACTACTGAGGTCGCGCCTCCTACACGGTTGGCGGCGCAATTGGCGCCGGGATCGAGTTTGTATGCTATGTAGTCGTTGACCTGTCCATCGCTGCCGGAGTTGCTTGCGCCAGAGACGTGCACGCGTCTCGGCACCTTCCGTCGCTGTAGGTGTCGGAGCTTGTGGATGATGCCGTCAAGCATGGTGCCAAGGTGCTTGTCGGCGGTAAAACAAGCGACCTCGGCAAGAACTTTTACGAGGCGACTGTCTTGATGGATGTGGACGAGTCGATGCGCTTGTGGAGCGAGGAGATTTTCGGTCCAGTGATTCCGCTGTTCACGTTTTCAAGCGAGGACGAGGTGGTTCGGAAGGCGAACGACACTCCGATGGGTCTGGCTGGGTACTTCTACACTGAGGATTTTGCTCGTATTTTCCGCGTTGCGGGCGCGTTGGAGTGCGGCATGGTTGCTGTGAATGCGGGAGCTGTATCCAATGTTCAATCCCCGTTCGGTGGCGTGAAGGAGTCTGGAATCGGCCGTGAGGGATCCCCAGAAGGCCTGGATGAATACATGGAGTCCAAGATGGTTTGCATTGGAGGTTGAACTAGCATTCCACGAATATCGCCAGTAGTACATCAGGGAGTGGTGTTAGTACACACACTATGCATACCTTGTTGACCAGCCACTATACCATTCGCAGATGCCCATGCGTCGGTGCAATTCTCAGCGCCCAGCGCTTTCCCTCATCATGGCCTTCTTTGAGCAACCACTCGAGAATAGCTATATTCCCTCCTTCCGCAGCGGCGCAAGTCGTGGGTACTTATGACAGTATCCACGACGTCTCACCAGTTCCATCAACAGGTCCATGTCGCCGTGCCACACGACTTCCTCAAGGATATCTCCTGTGCTGTATGGCCCAGCGAGTTCGTTCTCCTTGGTCATCCACAGCACGAGGTCTCTGTTTCCAGCGGAAGCTGCGCCCCCAACGCCCCCGTGTTCCATCCAACAATGAAGTTCGTTTTCAGCCATCCGTGTCTCTCTCCATGCTGTAGTCCCGCACATATTGCAGCATCGCACGGTCACTTCTGCGAGCCGTCTCCTGCACCACAGCCGCCGGGATTTCGCAGTTTTCAAAGTGCTCGAACAGCCACCACTGCAACTCCAAATTGCTCTGCTTGGCAGCTTCCACCGTCGCCTCTGAAAAATGGTCCTGGTAGAAGAATCGATCGCTCCTTAACGATGCCGCCAGTCTCCAGGTATTGCAAGTCTTGCGATTGAGTTTTCATCGATAGCGCGTGACTGAATGCGGTAGTAGTTGGGGTGTTTATTAGACAGGGCTGCCAATTGCCATTTGGCGAGGCCCAGACGCGTTTAACCAGGCGCAGGGAGCCCAGCGCGCTTGCTCGAGCGATGGAAATGTCTGATGAGAGGTCCAGGAAGGAGAAGACGGTGACACCCACGAAGTTTTGGTCCTGTACGGCAGGGAACATGCGAGTCACGATGAGGACGCTGGTGAGTGCAGTCATCACACTTAAACGTAATTGTAGCTACTACAGTACTAGTGTATCGTGAATGCTGTTTGAGTGGTCAGTCAGTGTATTTGTATGTTGGTAAAACAAAAGTTAAAAAACAATCGCTCCAAGTGATAAATCATAGCCTGCTTTCTAAATCGAGCACATGTGAGCAGGCCACTTTAACAAGGGGAAATCTCGAGGTCTACCTTTTAAGTTAATCAAGGGACGACAGAAGGCACACCACCATTCTGTCAAAGATGTCGAAAAACCTGCACTTGGCGACTGGGTGTACGCTCCATAAAATGCACATTCTATCTTATGTTCCGTCAGTGCACACTCCGGATAAGTTGGTGTAAAAGTAAAACCCTTCCGTCTTACCCCGCATATTGGGCATGTGTTCTCTAAACGAATAGAAGACTGTATATGTGTTATATTCGTTTACAACAAACATGCGCTATACATGTACATCGAACAACTAGCAGAAGTCGGACAAAATGCGTGGGTCCTGGAATCTGGCTTGATCGTTTAGGCTTGACTCTCCTAATCAACCGGCCTGGGTTCTGTGGTGTAGCGGGATCGGCCAAAATCTAGTTAAGGCCCGATCTAGCTCCCCACGGCGCCCAGACACCGACTAACGGAGGGGTACTCCGATAGATCCGTGATCACCTGAACGTGTTGTCACCTTGTGTACCCATCGGCGGGCTGGATCTGCTCTCTCGGGACTCCGAGGATGCGATGAAGGTGTCGATCGACTGTCTAGTGTGACGCGGGGATGGGTGGAGCAGCGCGGAAGTCTTCGCTCTGCGTCCGGTTATTTGTTCCAGTTCTTGAAGCGACTTAGTCGAGCTTCGTTCTGGCGGCCTGGTCTTGATCCGAGGCCGGAATGTCTTTGTAGGATGTTCTCCTCCTTTCCTTTGACTAACTTGCCGCTTCCTATAGCGGGATCTTGAGTGTTGAGAGTCGAATGCGGTCGATCGGCCAAGTAGTGGAACTCCGATCGATCGAGGGTTACAAGCAAAAGCAAACAACAGCGTAGGGTAAAACTGGCCAATATATATTATCCAGTTTACCGCTGACACGTAAAGTCGGCCAATATGGGGCGCAGGCCAATGTCGTTCCTGGCTCCCGAAGACTTGAGGGGACTTGTGCTCTTGGATGCAAATTCAGCTCTGTTTAGTTGTTATCCCTAAGTGTCTGCTATCTCCTTATTCTCCTACAACCACACGTTTACTTGATTCTTGTCCTGCCTTTGTCCACTCACCCATCCTGCTTCTTTCCCGCGAATCTTCACATATCGTTCTGCGATCTGCGTTCTGCGATCATAGTCTCGCGATCTGCGATCTGCGATCTTCGTTCTGCGCTCTTCGTTCTGTGATCCGTGATCCCCGTTCTCCGCCCTTGATCGGTCATTGGCTCACGATAGCGACCGGCTTTCTGGCGGATCTTCTTCTTATTTCGGTCGCGCCTTTCTCACTGGATTTTCCCGCGCGCACTTTACTACAATCGCCCCCGTCCGACGTTGTGGCCGTACAGTGGCTTCACTGCGGACGCACTTCTCGATTTTCCCAGTCCCGACCAAGCCAACCTGCTATGAGTAACAGCGATTGGAACTCTGACGCCTCGGACGGCCGGCACTCCGACCCCCAACACCTGGTAGTACTCGATCGTATCGTTCGACTCACTCGGTAGCGTCCACCCGCCACACGGCGCAGCGGATGTCTCATCTGGAAGCAGAACTTCGTCGCGCCACTGCGGACCGCCACCAGCTCGATCGCGATCGTGATCGACTGGCGGCTCAACTGTTACGCTTGGAGAGCGACGTCCATGGTCTGGAAGGGTTTCGCCGCGACCAAGATACCGAGATCGCGCGCCTCCACGGTGAAATCAACGACTTACAGCTCGCTTCCCAAGACGGCGCAGCAGATCGGTTGATCCGCGATCTCCGCCAGCAAATTCGGCAGCAAGCTGTCGAGATCGCTCATTCGGACCGCCAGCTCCGGACCACACGTCTCGCCCGCGATGACCTCGCAGATCGAGCGCAGGCGCTGGATCATGAATTAACTCTCGCCCTTGACACCATCGACACGTTGCAGCAGACCATCAGTTCTGGCGAGATCGGTCTACTCGATCTCCAGGCCGAACTGGATCGAACCCGGGGCGATCGTGATCGGGCGTTATCTGAGTTGCAGTCTGCTGAGTCCAGGTTCGCCGACGTGGGTACCGTCTTGCCGCCATCAGCGCAACGCGTGATTCGGCCGTCGCTAGGGCGTCCCAGCTGGAAATCGATCTCCAACAGGCTACTGCTGAGCTCCGCCGGACGTCGTCCACCTCGATCTCGGCTCTCCCTTCCGGGACGGTCCCAGATCCGGCCGCTACTCAGTCGATCCATAACAAGCTAACTCATGCACAGGGTGAACGCGACCGACTGCTCGCAACCAATGTCGAAGTCACCGGGAACGCAACTCGCTCCAGTACGACCTGGCGGTAGCTGTGTTGGAACGAGATGCGGCGATCTCCGATCGTGACGCTGCCCAAGCTGAGTCTAGCACCCTCCGTGAGTTTCCTTTCTCGGTGCCCCTTGTCGATCGCCCCAATGTCAGTTGTTCGGATCCCCACTTACTTTTATCCGCCGGAACTCAGCTAGATCGGCAGGAGAGCGACGTTTGGGCACTCAATCGGCAAGTCGCTGACATCCAGCGGGCTTACGTCGACACCCGGATTCGTAAGAACGACGTCGAAGCGGATTTAGACGAAGCCGTCGACAGTCTGGCCCAAATATCTTGCCTGGCGGCCCCTTTTCGAGACGGTTCTTTCGGATCGGGGACTGCAGCCTCCGATCCGCGTCGTTCACGCAAACGGAACCGCGGTCGTTCGATCTCTTTACCGCCGAATCACCCGTCTCTGAAGAAACTGCAGCACGGACGACCTCCGACTCCCCGCAGCCGATCGCTTTCCCCAGCGCCTTCACTGGATGGTGCCATAGCATGATCAATCTCCGATCGTCGATCTGGTCGTAGTCCAGAGTCTGTCGTCGAGTTCGACGATGTCGAAGCTCCTTCCGGCCAGAACGACGGCGCTGCCACGGATGGCAGCGATGATGAGTTCTCCGATCCGGCTGCACAGCCTGGATCTGAAGCCTGGAACGACGAAGATATGGTATCGGCGCTCGCCCGATCTCGATCGGAAGCTCGTCGCCGATCGCTGTCCCTCGTGGGTGACGGTGATCAGTCAGGTAACGCTGCAAACCCGATCACCGTCCCTTCTGGATCGCCCGACGGCTCTCCGTCGGACGGGTCCCAGATCGACCGGTCACACCTCCAGCCGGCCCTCCTACACCGCCACCCGGATCGCCAGGATCACCAGGCAGGCCGGGGCCTCTGGTACCTCCACTTTTCCCGCTGGCTAGCTCCGTTCCCGGATTTGACCAAGTTCGTATCTTCCAACCTCGCGAAGTCCATCCCTGGCCCGTTGCCGCCATGAATCAGCTGCAAGTGACTGCTTTGATCGTGCGCACGCTGACCCGCGAACTCCCGATCCCGCCTGGATGGCTCTTTCCAGCTCAGATCCGTGGCGTTCCTGCTCCGCGACCCAATACTGGATATAACGCAACACTGATCACGGGCGCCAACGTCATAGCGTTGATGGATACGCGCCCATGGGAAGTATTGGCTAACCCCAGACACCGTTGACGTTCGATCTCGTTCTGCATCGGGGAGGAGGTTCCTCACTCGGTCGGATCGCCGACGCTTATCTGACGCTTGAGGCCCAGCATCGACAATCGTATTGGGAGACGTCACATTTCATTCCGGTGACCGGGCATATGCAGATCGCAGATCCCGTTCTCGCGCAATATCACAGCGATCGTCGCAACCGACGCATTCGTTTGGGAGAAGCGTGGCGTCGTTTTCTTCGCGACCTATTGGTCATGATGCGGGAAGGTTGGGCGGATCTCGACTTATTGTTGGATCCGTTTTTCTTGCACATTCCTCCGAACGTCAGTGTCACGACCTGGTATCCCGGTAGAGAGTCCCGATCCGCCAACACCGCCGACCCGAGCCTGCACCGCGGTGAACCTGCCAACTTGATAGAAGCTCTGGCTGAGTCCGATGAAGCGGATCCTTGGCGTAACCAATACCGCGATCACCCCCGGATCATCCTGCTCACCGAGTCGCGCGTCTTCCTCGGAAGTTTAACCCTTGATCGCCTTTCTAACCCGTAGTTCTGCGAGTCGGTCCGCCGCGGCATGTCCGCGTTCTAACCTCTGAATATCGTTTTATCCCTTTCCGTTTTGTGTTCGTCGGTCGTCTCGGTCCGATCTCCCTCGCCTGGGAGTCGGAACATCCAGACTGCAGAAGATTGAGATCGATCTACGCGAACTTGCTCGCCAGTAGTCCGATTCCGCTCGATCTCTCTCGTTCTGCGCCGAATTCTCCGGATCAGCTTACATTTACGCCGATCTCCCGCTTTCCGCCCTGATCTGAACAGGATCGACCAGTTCTGATGCATCATACGCATATATCCATCCACATATACCCTTTCTCCGATCTGTGGCCTACCCACAGATCCTTCAACCATTCTCCCTAAGCCAACCTACTCAGCCTAGGGACACCCCCTCACTGTTCCTCATGAGACTGCATCGCTCCGAACCTGTTTCTTCGAGCGATCTCGGAGAAATTCATGACGAAGAGCTCCACAGTTGAGATCGGCTTCATCGATCCAGCTCGGTTCATCGTAACCTTCCACCGTACCAGAAATTCTCGATAGGTCCGTCCATAGCGAGTCCTTCGGCCCGATCGCATGTCAACAATCTCCTCCACTTCATACTCGTCAGCCTCTAGATCTGGGACCCAACTGTCTCCGGGAGCAGCGCCTCGTCGAAGTCCAGGCGATCGGCCTCAGCCACATTCAATTCCGTCCGTGGCCGATCCGGAAATTCCTTGACCAACTTCAACTTTCGACACATGCACCACTGGGAACACATTATACTCCGTTCCCGCGATCTCGAGGCGCATAGCGTACTCGCTGACTTTCTCGGCCACTTGGAAAGGTCCGTGCCACATGTGTGCGAGTTTTCGAGCGTATCCTTCCTTGACTCTGTCAAGATATAGCCACACTCGTGACCTAACGTCGATCTGGTGCGGTCGGACCCCTTCGTTATGCGTTTCGGCCCGATCTGCGATCGCCTCGCGCAGTCTATCCTTCACATGTTCTCTAGCTTTCGTATAATACTGCTGCATCTGGTACCTCCAACGTCTAGCGTTCTGGTCTTGCGATCGCGTACTACCGACCGGTAGAGTAGCTTCCAGCGTCGATCTCGGATCCCATCCATGCACCAAATAGAACGGCGTGTCCTCTGATCTCGATCATGGGCGGTATTGATCGCGAACGTCAATCGTTCTGCGTATTCATCCCAATCTCGCTGATCGAGGTCCTGTACATACATCTTCAGCGATCTCGTTGCAGTCTGCACCATCCGTTCCGCCGTGCCGTTCGCTTGCGGTCGATAGGCCATCGTCGCACGTTGTCGTTGACCTATGATCTTGTTGAACGATCGGAAAAAGTCCGACATGAACCCCGGTTCCCGATCATGACGGATCACCTCGCTGGCACCGAATCTCCGAAAAACACATTCCTCATATGACTCCGCGACCGTCTGTGCCGTTCTCGACGCACTTGCTTTCGCAATCACATATCCCGTGAATAGATCGACGAAAATGAGCAGTTCGGTGTTACCTTTATATGATGCCGGCAGCGAGGGTATATGATCCATCGCAATGATCTGGAACGGATATGTTGCCTGGATATTTCCTGGCGATTCGCCTCTGATCGTAGGTCGGCCCTTGCCCGTTTCACAATCCACGCACTCACCGACATACCTCTGTACGCTCTTGTACAGTCCTCTCCAGTGGAACCGATCTCGGATCCGCTGATAGGTACCCGATCCCTTGGTGACCGCCTTCCAGACTGGTATGGTAGTGGTGTAAACGTCTTGCTGAAGAGTTTCAGGGACCACCAGTCTCATCAGACCGTCTCGATCTGCGTCTGTTCGCGTGGTTGGAGGACAGTAGAACAACAATCTGCTGGCGCCCACGTCGTAGTCGGCCGCGATCTTTCCGTACGATCGAGCTTCTTCTTGCGTCAGATCGGTAAGTTCACGAGCGAGATACTTCTTCATACCTGAAATCCAAACCTCCTCATCTTGTGCTTGGCAGATCCGGTCGATCCGGAGGTCCCGAACGAACTCCTCTTGCAGGATCGCTGGATCGGGCCTCGATTGGGCCCTCGATCGGGTCACTACCGGCGCGATCTGGACTGGTCGGTCCGTCTGTTCATCAGATCGGGCCACGAGGATCTCGTCCAACCGGTTCAGCGTGATCAGATCTTGGCCTTCAGTCTCGACCTCCACCTCTACACCGCCTTGACGTTGGAGAGCGGCGCTAGCCAAACGATCTGCACTGGCGTTCCAATCTCGTTTCACATGAACTAGCTCATGATCAGGCCACGATCGCAATCGATCGAGTGCTTTCTGTCTCAGTAAAGTCAAACCTGGAGCCTTGCAATCGATCTCGCCGCGAACTTGACGGATCACGAGATTTGAGTCTCCACAGATCACAAGGCGACCCCGATCCATCCC
>JAAVTI010000651.1:0-14524 GCA_011947335.1 Phytophthora constricta | reverse complement strand
CCAGCGGAAGCTGCGCCCCCAACGCCCCCGTGTTCCATCCAACAATGAAGTTCGTTTTCAGCCATCCGTGTCTCTCTCCATGCTGTAGTCCCGCACATATTGCAGCATCGCACGGTCACTTCTGCGAGCCGTCTCCTGCACCACAGCCGCCGGGATTTCGCAGTTTTCAAAGTGCTCGAACAGCCACCACTGCAACTCCAAATTGCTCTGCTTGGCAGCTTCCACCGTCGCCTCTGAAAAATGGTCCTGGTAGAAGAATCGATCGCTCCTTAACGATGCCGCCAGTCTCCAGGTATTGCAAGTCTTGCGATTGAGTTTTTCATCGATAGCGCGTGACTGAATGCGGTAGTAGTTGGGGTGTTTATTAGACAGGGCTGCCAATTGCCATTTGGCGAGGCCCAGACGCGTTTAACCAGGCGCAGGGAGCCCAGCGCGCTTGCTCGAGCGATGGAAATGTCTGATGAGAGGTCCAGGAAGGAGAAGACGGTGACACCCACGAAGTTTTGGTCCTGTACGGCAGGGAACATGCGAGTCACGATGAGGACGCTGGTGAGTGCAGTCATCACACTTAAACGTAATTGTAGCTACTACAGTACTAGTGTATCGTGAATGCTGTTTGAGTGGTCAGTCAGTGTATTTGTATGTTGGTAAAACAAAAGTTAAAAAACAATCGCTCCAAGTGATAAATCATAGCCTGCTTTCTAAATCGAGCACATGTGAGCAGGCCACTTTAACAGGGGAAATCTCGAGGTCTACCTTTTTAAGTTAATCAAGGGACGACAGAAGGCACACCACCATTCTGTCAAAGATGTCGAAAAACCTGCACTTGGCGACTGGGTGTACGCTCCATAAAATGCACATTCTATCTTATGTTCCGTCAGTGCACACTCCGGATAAGTTGGTGTAAAGTAAAACCCTTCCGTCTTACCCCGCATATTGGGCATGTGTTCTCTAAACGAATAGAAGACTGTATATGTGTTATATTCGTTTACAACAAACATGCGCTATACATGTACATCGAACAACTAGCAGAAGTCGGACAAAATGCGTGGGTCCTGGAATCTGGCTTGATCGTTTAGGCTTGACTCTCCTAATCAACCGGCCTGGGTTCTGTGGTGTAGCGGGATCGGCCAAAATCTAGTTAAGGCCCGATCTAGCTCCCCACGGCGCCCAGACACCGACTAACGGAGGGGGTACTCCGATAGATCCGTGATCACCTGAACGTGTTGTCACCTTGTGTACCCATCGGCGGGCTGGATCTGCTCTCTCGGGACTCCGAGGATGCGATGAAGGTGTCGATCGACTGTCTAGTGTGACGCGGGGATGGGTGGAGCAGCGCGGAAGTCTTCGCTCTGCGTCCGGTTATTTGTTCCAGTTCTTGAAGCGACTTAGTCGAGCTTCGTTCTGGCGGCCTGGTCTTGATCCGAGGCCGGAATGTCTTTGTAGGATGTTCTCCTCCTTTCCTTTGACTAACTTGCCGCTTCCTATAGCGGGATCTTGAGTGTTGAGAGTCGAATGCGGTCGATCGGCCAAGTAGTGGAACTCCGATCGATCGAGGGTTACAAGCAAAAGCAAACAACAGCGTAGGGTAAAACTGGCCAATATATATTTCCATTACCGCTGACACGTAAAGTCGGCCAATATGGGGCGCAGGCCAATGTCGTTCCTGGCTCCCGAAGACTTGAGGGGACTTGTGCTCTTGGATGCAATTCAGCTCTGTTTAGTTGTTATCTGTGTCTGCTATCTCCTTATTCTCCTACAACCACTGTTTACTTGATTCTTGTCCTGCCTTTGTCCACTCACCCATCCTTCTTCTTTCCCGCGAATCTTCACATACTTGTGGATGTGGGTCATTCGGTTTTCACCACCGGATCCACATCCGCTGGGCCCGAGGGGCATAGGAAGGAGGTTGATGTTTGTCTTCCAGATCTGTTGCCAGATCTTCCTCTATTCCGTCGGCAGAGCTCCTCCCAGAACTCTGTCGATCCGCGGATCTTGCTTCGTTCAGCAGCGTCGTCGTCGATCCGGATTGCGACGACGTTTGTTCCCCAGGTTCATCTTCACTTTCGCATCTTCTGTGGACTCACGGTGAAATCCAGAGTCCTCAAGAGATCCGGCACGCGCACCTGTGGTGTAGCGGGATCGGCCAAAATCTAGTTAAGGCCCGATCTAGCTTCCCACGGCGCCCAGACACCGACTAACGGAGGGGGTACTCCGATAGATCCGTGATCAGCTGAACGTGTTGTCACCTTGTGTACCCGTCGGCGGGCTGGATCTGCTCTCTCGGGACTCCGAGGATGCGATGAAGGTGTCGATCGACCGTCTGGTGTGACGCGGGGATGGGTGGAGCAGCGCGGAAGTCTTCGCTCTGCGTCCGGTTATTTGTTCCAGTTCTTGAAGCGACTTAGTCGAGCTTCGTTCTGGCGGCCTGGTCTTGATCCGAGGCCGGAATGCCTTTGTAGGATGTTCTCCTCCTTTCCTTTGACTAACTTGCCGCTTCCTATAGCGGGATCTTGAGTGTTGAGAGTCGAATGCGGTCGATCGGCCAAGTAGTGGAACTCCGATCGATCGAGGGTTACAAGCAAAAGCAAACAATAGTGTAGGGCAAAACTGGCCAATATATTATCCAGTTTACCGCTGACACGTAAAGTTCCTCGCTGTCGGCCAATATGGGGCGCAGGCCAATGTCGTTCCTGGCTCCCGAAGACTTGAGGGGACTTGTGCTCTTGGATGCAAATTCAGTTCTGTTTAGTTGTTATCCCTAAGTGTCTGCTATCTCCTTATTCTCCTACAACCACACGTTTACTTGATTCTTGTCCTGCCTTTGTCCACTTACCCATCCTGCTTCTTTCCCGCGAATCTTCACATATCGATTCTGCGATCTGCGTTCTGCGATCTGGTCCTTGATCGGTCATTGGCTCACGGTAGCGACCGGCTTTCTGGCGGATCTTCTTCTTATTTCGGTCGCGCCTTTCTCACTGGATTTTCCCGCGCACTTTACCACAATCGCCCCCGTCCGACGTTGTGGCCGTACAGCGGCTTCACTGCGGACGCACTTCTCGATTTTCCCGGTCCCGACCAAGCCAACCTGCTATGAGTAACAGCGATTGGAACTCTGACGCCTCGGACGGCCGGCACTCCGACCCCCAACACCTGGTAGTACTCGATCGTATCGTTCGACTCACTCGGTAGCGTCCACCCGCCACACGGCGCAGCGGATGTCTCATCTGGAAGCAGAACTTCGTCGCGCCACTGCGGACCGCCACCAGCTCGATCGCGATCGTGATCGACTGGCGGCTCAACTGTTACGCTTGGAGAACGACGTCCATGGTCTGGAAGGGTTTCGCCGCGACCAAGATGCCGAGATCGCGCGCCTCCACGGTGAAATCAACGACTTACAGCTCGCTTCCCAAGACGGCGCCGCAGATCGGTTGATCCGCGATCTCCGCCAGCAAATTCGGCAGCAAGCTGTCGAGATCGCTCATTCGGACCGCCAGCTCCGGACCACACGTCTCGCCCGCGATGACCTCGCAGATCGAGCGCAGGCGCTGGATCATGAATTAACTCTCGCCCTCGATACCATCGACACGTTGCAGCAGACCATCAGTTCTGGCGAGATCGGTCTACTCGATCTCCAGGCCGAACTGGATCGGACCCGGGGCGATCGTGATCGGGCGTTATCTGAGTTGCAGTCTGCTGAGTCCAGGTTCGCCGACGTGGGTACCGTCTTGCCGCCATCAGCGCAACGCGTGATTCGGCCGTCGCTAGGGCGTCCCAGCTGAAATCGATCTCCAACAGGCTACTGCTGAGCTCCGCCGGACGTCGTCCACCTCGATCTCGGCTCTCCCTTCCGGGACGGTCCCAGATCCGGCCACTACTCAGTCGATCCATAACCAGCTAACTCATGCACAGGGAGAACGCGACCGACTGCTCGCAACCAATGTCGAAGTCACCCGGGAACGCAACTCGCTCCAGTACGACCTGGCGGTAGCTGTGTTGGAACGAGATGCGGCGATCTCCGATCGTGACGCTGCCCAAGCTGAGTCTAGCACCCTCCGTGAGTTTCCTTTCTCGGTGTCCCTTGTCGATCGCCCCAATGTCAGTTGTTCGGATCCCCACTTACTTTTATCCGCAGGAACTCAGCTAGATCGGCAGGAGAGCGACGTTTGGGCACTCAATCGGCAAGTCGCTGACATCCAGCGGGCTTACGTCGACACCCGGATTCGTCAGAACGACGTCGAAGCGGATTTAGACGAAGCCGTCGACAGTCTGGCCCAAATATCTCGCCTGGCGGCCCCTTTTCGAGACGGTTCTTTCGGATCGGGGACTGCAGCCTCCGATCCGCGTCGTTCACGCAAACGGAACCGCGGTCGTTCGATCTCTTTACCGCCGAATCACCCGTCTCTGAAGAAACTGCAGCACGGACGACCTCCAACTCCCCGCAGCCGATCGCTTTCCCCAGCGCCTTCACTGGATGGTGCCATAGCATGATCAATCTCCCGATCGTCGATCTGGTCGTAGTCCAGAGTCTGTCGTCGAGATCGACGATGTCGAAGCTCCCTCCGGCCAGAACGACGGCGCTGCCACGGATGGCAGCGATGATGAGCTCTCCGATCCGGCTGCACAGCCTGGATCTGAAGCCTGGAACGACGAAGATATGGTATCGGCGCTCGCCCGATCTCGATCGGAAGCTCGTCGCCGATCGCTGTCCCTCGTGGGTGACGGTGATCAGTCAGGTAACGCTGCAAACCCGATCACCGTCCTTCTGGATCGCCCGACGGCTCTCCGTCGGACGGGTCCCCAGATCGATCGGTCACACCTCCAGCCGGCCCTCCTACACCGCCACCCGGATCGCCAGGATCACCAGGCAGGCCGGGGCCTCTGGTACCTCCACTTTTCCCGCTGGCTAGCTCCGTTCCTGGATTTGAACCAAGTTCGTATCTTCCAACCTCGCGAAGTCCATCCCTGGCCCGTTGCCGCCATGAATCAGCTGCAAGTGACTGCTTTGATCGTGCGCACGCTGACCCGCGAACTCCCGATCCCGCCTGGATGGCTCTTTCCAGCTCAGATCCGTGGCGTTCCTGCTCCGCGACCCAATACTGGATATAACGCAACACTGATCACGGGCGCCAACGTCATAGCGTTGATGGATACGCGCCCATGGGAAGTATTGGCTAACCCCAGACACCGTTGACGTTCGATCTCGTTCTGCATCGGGGAGGAGGTTCCTCACTCGGTCGGATTGCCGACGCTTATCTGACGCTTGAGGCCCAGCATCGACAATCGTATTGGGAGACGTCACATTTCATTCCGGTGACCGGGCATATGCAGATCGCAGATCCCGTTCTCGCGCAATATAACAGCGATCGTCGCAACCGACGCATTCGTTTGGGAGAAGCGTGGCGTTGTTTTATTCGCGACCTATTGGTCATGATGCGGGAAGGTTGGGCGGATCTCGACTTATTATTGGATCCATTTTTCTTGCATATTCCTTCGAACGTCAGTGTCACGACCTGGTATCCCGCCAGAGAGTCCCGATCCGCCAACACCGCCGACCCGAGCCTGCACCGCGGTGAATCTGCCAACTTGATTGAAGCTCTGGCTGAGTCCGATGAAGCGGATCCTTGGCGTAACCAATACCGCGATCACCCCCGGATAATCCTGCTCACCGAGTCGCGCGTCTTCCTCGGAAGTTTAACCCTTGATCGCCTTCCTAACCCGTAGTTCTGCGAGTCGGTCCGCCGCGGCATGTCCGCGTTCTAACCTCTGAATATCGATTTATCCCTTTCCGTTTTGTGTTCGTCGGTCGTCTCGGTCCGATTTCCTCGCCTGGGAGTCGGAACATCTAGACTGCAGAAGATCGATATCGATCTACGTGAACTTGCTCGCCAGTAGTCCGATTCCGCTCGATCTCTCTCGTTCTGCCGCCGCATTCTCCGGATCAGCTTACATTAACGCCGATCTCCCGCTTTCCGCCCTTATCTAACAGGATCGACCAGTTCTGATGCATCATACGCATGTATCCATCTACATATACCCCATTTCCTCCGATCTGTGGCCTACCCACAGATCCTTCAACCATTCTCCCTAAGCCAACCTACTCAGCCTAGGGACACCCCTCACTGTTCCTCATGAGACTGCATCGCTCCGAACCTGTTTCGGTTCGAGCGATCTCGGAGAAATTCATGACGAAGAGCTCCACAGTTGAGATTGGCTTCATCGATCCAGCTCGGTTCATCGTAACCCTCCACCGTACCAGAAATTCTCGATAGGTCCGTCCATAGCGAGTCCTTTGGCCCGATCGCATGTCAACAATCTCCTCCACTTCATACTCGTCAGCCTCTAGATCTGGGACGCAACTGTCTTCTGGGAGCAGCGCCTCGTCGAAGTCCAGGCGATCGGCCTCAGCCACATTCAATTCCGTCCGTGGCCGATCTGGAAATTCCTTGACCAACTTCAATTTCGACACATGCACCACCGGGAACACATTATACTCCGTTCCCGCGATCTCGAGGCGCATAGCGTACTCGCTGACTTTCTCGGCCACTTGAAAAGGTCCGTGCCACATGTGTGCGAGTTTTCGAGCGTATCCTTCCTTGACTCTGTCAAGATATAGCCACACTCTTGACCTAACGTCGATCTTGTGCGGTCGGACCCTTCGTTATGCATTTCGGCCCGATCTGCGATCGCCTCGCGCAGTCTATCCTTCACATGTTCTCTAGCTTTCGTATAATACTGCTGCATCTGGTACCTCCAACGTCTAGCGTTCTGGTCTTGCGATCGCGTACTACCGACCGATAGAGTAGCTTCCAGCGTCGATCTCGGGTCCCATCCATGCACCAAATAGAACGGCGTGTCCCTCTGATCCGATCATGGGCGGTATTGATCGCGAACGTCAATCGTTCTGCGTATTCATCCCAATCCCGCTGATCGAGGTCCTGTACATACATCTTTAGCGATCTCGTTGCAGTATGCACCATCCGTTCCGCCGTGCCGTTCGCTTGCGGTCGATAGGCCATCGTCGCACGTTGTCGTTGACCTATGATCTTGTTGAACGATCGGAAAAAGTCCGACATGAACCCCGGTTCCCGATCGTGACAGATCACCTCGCTGGCACCGAATCTCCGAAAAACACATTCCTCATATGACTCCGCGACTGTCTGTGCCGTTCTCGACGCACTTGCTTTCGCAATCACATATCCCGTGAATAGATCGATGAAAATGAGCAGTTCGGTGTTACCTTTATATGATGCCGGCAGCGAGGGTATATGATCCATCGCAATGATCTGGAACGGATATGTTGCCTGGATATTTCCTGGCGATTCGCCTCTGATCGTAGGTCGGCCCTTGCCCGTTTCACAATCCACGCACTCACCGACATACCTCTGTACGCTCTTGTACAGTCCTCTCCAGTGGAACCGATCTCGGATCCGCTGATAGGTACGGCCGATCCCTTGGTGACCGCCTTCCAGACTGGTATGGTAGTGATGTAAAACGTCTTGCTGAAGAGTCTCAGGGACTACCAATCTCATCAGACCGTCTCGGTCTGCGTCTGTTCGCGTGGTTGTAGGACAGTAGAACACCAATCTGCTGGCGCCCACGGCGTAGTTGGCCGCGATCTTTCCGTACGATCGAGCTTATTCTTGCGTCAGATCGGTAAGTTCACGAGCGAGATACTTCTTCATACCTGAAATCCAAACCTCATCATCTTGTGCTCGGCAGATCCGGTCGATCCGGAGGTCCCGAACAAACTCCTCTTGCAGGATCGCTGGATCGGGCCTTGATTGGGCCCTCGATCGGGTCACTACCGGCGCGATCTGGACTGGCCGGTCCGTCTGTTCATCAGATCGGGCCACGAGGATCTCGTCCAACCGGTTCAGCGTGATCAGATCTTGGCCTTCAGTCTCGACCTCCACCTCCACACCGCCGTTGACGTTGGAGAGCGGCGCTAGCCAAACGATCTGCACTGGCGCTCCAATCTCGTTTCACATGAACTAGCTCATGATAAGGCCACGATCGCAATCTATCGAGTGCCTTCTGTCTTAGTAAAGTCAAACCTGGAGCCTTGCAATCGATCTCGCCGAGAACTTGACGGATCACGAGATTTGAGTCTCCACAGATCACAAGGCGACCCCGATCCATCCCTTCGAGGAGATCGAGACATAGCAGAAGGCCACTATACTCAGCCTCATTGACCGTCAGACCTTCCGCGTAGCCTGATCTTGCCTGTACTATCGTCCATTCCGGAGACGCCACACGATCGCGCTGTACGCACCTCCTCCACGCTTGACCCGTGCCGATCCATCGAAACTCACCACCAGCAGTCTTTCTCCGGCGGAAACTGTGGGGATCGGCGCTTGGATCTGCTTTCGCGGCTCCTTCTTCGGTGCGATTTCGATTAGTGCCTGATCGATCTCAGATCGGGGAGTAATACTGGCAGCGATCGCCCCCAGTATTTCGTCTCGCCCTTGGTACACTTCGTGATCTCGAGTGTCCATGGAGATAAGAGCGCGGCCCACTGGTCCAATCGCCCCTGGAACCCCGCCGAACGGAACAGCCATGCAAGCGTAGAGTGTCGTGTCAGAACCTTGATCGGTCGCCCCACTAACAGATAATAATTCAGATTCAGGACCCTCAGTAAGGCCAACACTTCTTTCTCCACGACATTGTAGCTTAACTCGTTCGATTTCAGCGTTCTGCTGGCGAAGGTGACCGGATGGTAGATCTGGTCATGCTCTTGCGCAAGGGTAGCCGAGATCGCCCACGTACTGGCATGTACGATCACCACTGGTTGGCGATCGGGATCAAAATGACGTAGCACTGGAGTGGCAGCGATCTTATCCTTCAGAGTTCTGAAAGCTTTGCTTGCATGTACCCCCGACGACCACCGCCTTCACGTTCCGCAGTCTGGGATCGAGTCGGTTCGTCGGACCTGAGTCAGATCGTTGAGGATCTGTGTCGCAGGCGATGTCGTCCAGATCGATGGCTTCCGGTCTACGAAGAATTGCTGTAGGGGTGGCATACCGTGGTCGTTCGACGGCCGGCTCTGATTCCACGAGATCGGGCCTCGGGAGGATCATTTCCGGTGGTAGCTTCCAGCGCCAAATTCTGTCATTCCATATATCGACGGGATCCGTTCGAAACGAAACCCGGTATGCGAGGAACGCAATCTCCGGCTAACCAGATCCCGATCCTCTCATGTGCTTGCAGGATCAGTTTCTTCTCACTGATGTTCGTGATCTGCAGATATCGCTTCCTGCCTAGCCAGAGACCACCTCGGTACCCAGTGTTCTCCTCGTGTGACCCATAATTTCTCATGATCCGTCAAGTTCCACCGGAGCGGCAGCTCGACCGACTCGGAGCATCCGAGCTTTGTCGTTATAAAGCTGTCGACGTCCACTTAGCTGGATCTTGATCTCATCGGGCAATCAGATCGATCCGTCGGCCATATCGGGACGGATACCTGCGGTACCATGAAGTCCATTCCTAAGATCGCATCTTGACCAGACAGATCGCCCACCCAGATATCAAAGATATACACCAACGATCCGCCCAGGGTGATCTTGATCCGCGTCCTTCCTTCCGTGGTATAAACATTTTCACCAATTCCAACACATTCTTGGCTCTGACTCCCATCGATATAATACCCAACCTTACGAGCAAAGGCGGTGTCCAGAATGGACACCTCGGCACCACTGTCTAGGAGCAAGATCGCTTTTTCATTGTTGATCTTTCCCATCACCTTAGCTTGGCGAAACCCCTTTCCGGGGGCATGATGCTTCCAGTAGCCTCTGGATTCCCCAGAAAGGAGTCCATTGGCGACTCGGCGCCCGACCTGTGATATTCGTTGATCCGTGGCGGATCTCGATCGATTTCCCGATCTCAGTTACAGCTTCTCCATCCGTCGGTTTAAACCATTCTTCCGGTTTGCGCTGCTTCCAATATCCCGGGTATCCCCCATCTGGAGATCAAGGACAACTTGACGTCAGATCGAGTAAATTCGTTGATCCGCAGAATATTCCTCATCTGCGCGGCACGTTCATCATGTAGTTCCCATGTATTATCGCGTAGATCTGGCCTTCCACTACCTCGATCTACCGATTTCTTGTTCACAAATGCATAGATGCAGTACCTAGAACGCTCGGCTCGTATCGGGTTCCAACCCGACGAGCGTTCTAGTTTAACATCTTCTCAGCGATCGATGGCAGCATACCCGCGTGTTTCATCGGGTCAAACCATTTGCGGATCGGATTGTAAAACTCCTCCATCGGACACTTTCCCATGTCATGGGGTTCTCCACATCCACGACACACGAACAGACAGTGATCCGCTGAATGGCCTCTCTTCCCGCATTTCTGGCAGGTGAGACGTCGCCAGCATCCTAGATCGATATGCTTTCGCGATCCGCAATGGGAACAGCGATCTCGATCTGTTCGATCGTACTGGGAATGTTGGCGGGGTCGCGCTGCGCCTGATCGGGGAGGATCTGACCTTGATGGGCTTTGTCTTGGCGCGTTGCCTCATTCTCGATCGGTTGCGATCTCGCCTCGTTCGACGCCATAAAGATCCGTCGCAGATCGCCCTCTTGATCTGACCCGTCCGACTTGTCCGATCCGTCAGATCCGGTGTCCGATCCCGACCCTCTGTTGTGGGTCTGGATCGCACGCACCGCACGCTAGGCTGGGGCGGCAGGGGCCGACGATGGAGCCTTCTGGCGATATTTCGATCCGAACGCCGATCGCTTTTGCCTGCTCTTCGCCCGTTCTCGAGACCGGAGAACCTCTTCGAGATTTTCAGCGTCAGCAAGTCGAAGTAGGGTCAACTGATCGGCCAGATCGGAATCGCCTAGGGTCTCTATGAAATGTTCCACATGTTCCCGGCGCGCCTTCGCGTCTCCGTCCTTGATCTTGAGTCGCGCTCGCAAAGCGGCAACGTTCAGCCGGTACAGATAATATATTGGCGCTTCATCAGACCGCTTGTGGGCCTGGTAATACTGCCATGCGACGGATACGCCAAGTCCGCAATAGTGAGTCTGGAACGTTAGTAGCAGATCGGTCCACTTGCCTCTGGTCGATCGGCTCAGCTGGCGATACCAGTTCTTGGCCGGACCCGACAACAGATCGGCGAACGTTAGACATTTTTCTTCGTCAGAAGCTTGGTCCCTCATGAACGAGACTTAACTTTGCTGATCAAGCTCTGGCTCGATCTTCATCCTGATCTTTTCCCGTAAACTCCTTGAGATCGGAGATCGCGGAGATCCGAACGCGTTGGATCATCGTCGATCCACCTGATCCAGCCGTGGCTGTGGCAACCGCCGCACGTCCCGATCTCGCAACGTCGAGATCGTCTGGATCGTATTCCCAATGATCTGGCTGATGATGAGGTGACCCCACGGATTCCATGTCCACATCATGAGTGACATTGTATTTTGACCGATCGGGCACCTGAGGATCGATCGTCACTTGTTGCTCCTTCAAGAATCGGCTCATCGCGGCTTGAAAGTACGACTCTAACTCTCCTGTCGAATCGTTAGATGTAGCTGCAGCCTTGATCTGACTGAGCGAAGATGGGATCTCCATCTTGATCGATCGATCGGGTGTCGATCGGGCATTTGGTGATCGGTCAGGCGCCTTCATCCGATCCTGTAGATACTTCGATCCCGTAGGACCTAGCGACATGCGTTGCGTTCTCGTCGATCTGTCGGAGTCAGGTTCCGATGTAGCCGACTCGTAGTGTGACGATCCAGTCTGACCTTCCGTCGATCCGATCGCATGCGACGGCTCCCGATTCTGGGATCGACCATCGATCGGATGCGTTCCGACCAAGATCTTCAGCATAGCGAACAGTTCTGAGGTGGTCGACCGGATGACACCTTCGTCCAGGTCGAACAAGTCTTCGGCATCGAAGGCTCCGGCCACCAATCCTGCCTCATTCAGCATCTTTGATAGAATTTTCACCCGATCGAGCATGTTCGTCGCTGACGCAGGGGCTGCGATCGGTCCCTTCAAGACTCCGATCTGTTGCACTTGCATGAGTTTCATCACTGGGTCGGTGCGCAGGAACTTGCGCAGCGCCCGCTTGTGGTATGTCACCTCCAGCTCGTTCGCGGTCAGGATCGATCGGACATTAGTCGGATCGGCCTTGATCGTCGATCGGGATGAGATCGGTCATCGTTCTCCGACTCTGGGACTTTCAACTGCTTCCGCGTGGCTCTGCTCTTCTTCTTTTCTCCACGAAGTTTGCCACCGCCTCAGGAGCAGCTGGGAACACCGGATCGATCACCTTCTCAGGTTGATCGATCGGTGTTGTGAACGCATAAGGCTTGATCGCCTCAGCGTTCTGCAGATCTCGATTTGCATCGAGATCTGCGGGGTCCCCGAGGGGACCTGGGGAGGAAATCGAGGTTTTCTTCCAGATCTGGATCTGGTTCCTCTTCTTTTCCGTCGACAGAGTTCCTCCCAGTACTCTGTCGATCCGCGGATCTTGCTTCGTTCAGCAGCGTCGTCGTCGATCCGGATTGCGACGGCGCATGTTCCCCAGGTTCAATATTCACTTTCGCATCTTCTGTGGACTCATGGTGAAATCCATGAGTCCTCGAATCCGGGCACGCGCACCACTGTGGTGTAGCGGGATCGGCCAAAATCTAGTTAAGGCCCGATCTAGCTTCCCACGGCGCCCAGACACCGACTAACGGAGGGTACTCCGATAGATCCGTGATCACCTGAACGTGTTGTCACCTTGTGTACCCGTCGGCGGGCTGGATCTGCTCTCTCGGGACTCCGAGGATGCGATGAAGGTGTCGATCGACTGTCTAATGTGACGCGGGGATGGGTGGAGCAGCGCGGAAGTCTTCGCTCTGCGTCCGGTTATTTGTTCCAGTTCTTGAAGCGACTTAGTCGAGCTTCGTTCTGGCGGCCTGGTCTTGATCCGAGGCCGGAATGTCTTTGTAGGATGTTCTCCTCCTTTCCTTTGACTAACTTGCCGCTTCCTATAGCGGGATCTTGAGTGTTGAGAGTCGAATGCGGTCGATCGGCCAAGTAGTGGAACTCCGATCGATCGAGGGTTACAAGCAAAAGCAAACAATAGTGTAGGGCAAAACTGGCCAATATATTATCTAGTTTACCGCTGACACGTAAAGTTCCTCGCTGTCGGCCAATATGGGGCGCAGGCCAATGTCGTTCCTGGCTCCCGAAGACTTGAGGGGACTTGTGCTCTTGGATGCAAATTCAGCTCTGTTTAGTTGTTATCCCTAAGTGTCTGCTATCTCCTTATTCTCCTACAACCACACGTTTACTTGATTCTTGTCCTGCCTTTGTCCACTCACCCATCCTGCTTCTTTCCGCGAATCTTCACATATCGTTCTGCGATCTGCGTTCTGCGATCTTCGTTCTGTGATCCGTGATCCCCGTTCTCCGCCCTTGATCGGTCATTGGCTCACGATAGCGACCGGCTTTCTGGCGGATCTTCTTCTTATTTCGGTCGCGCCTTTCTCACTGGATTTTCCCGCGCGCACTTTACCACAGTTCAAACCCGCCTGCGTGCAGTTCACATAGTTGTAGTGTGTTTGTAACAGGTCTTTTTTTCACTTGTGGCTGCGTTGTATTCGCAGGTTTTGCCTGTCTCTTTGTTAAGTACATATTTACTTAAACGAGATTTCTTTGTGAAAGTGCACGTGGATTATTAATTAGACTGCGTAGCCATCTACCTTTACTGCGAAGTACGACCCCAAGCGACCCAGATAACCGTTTTCGTGGGTGTTTCCACGTTCTAGGTAAACTCCGAGATCAACTTGTTGTGCTCGTCGACTGTACTTACCTCAATGTCCCAGCTGTGCATGTGAGCAGCAGCGTAAACCTCGAGTTCACCAGGCTCCTGCGTTCCATCTCGAATGCCCGCTAAGTAGTCAGCATCAAAAAGACCGTCCAGGTCGCTAAATACCTCCATATAACTCGTCAGTTCTGTAGTGTACTCTGCCAATTGCATGCCAACACCGTGTAGAAGACAGCAGAACAAGCTCGACTTGCGATAATCCGGCAAATACCACGATGGAGCTGATATGTCTAATTGCTCCCGGTCATCCGCATCAGCGAGATGTCGGTATTGCTCATTCCAGACCTCCATGTCGACATCTGCAGCCAGCAGGTTGCGCAACGGCGGGTGAAGGTCAGCGATGTCAAAGTATTTCTTCGGGACGAGTCCACATAGTGTAAATACTCGCTTGATGCTACACGCATCCTTTGTTGCCATCCAATCCAATGGCCACTGTGCCACTGTAGCATAACGAGGCACCTTCGGATTGCCAGCCTTTGTCTGTAGTGAAGGCGTCTTCAGAGCCCGACAGAGATAGTCATCGTACTGGTCTCTGTAGTACTCCTGGTTGCTTCTGTTGACTGCGACGTCGAGTGGGCAGGATATTAGTCATGTTGGGTGGTACAATCAGTACATAGTCATTGTGCTTTAAGCCGTTTCATCAGCAAGCTTTACGTGGCAGTCGTACAGTCTATGATATATAGCACAGGTTCAC
>JAAVTI010000650.1:0-49940 GCA_011947335.1 Phytophthora constricta | reverse complement strand
AGATCAACGACTTACAGCTCGCTTCCCAAGACGGCGCCGCAGATCGATTGATCCGCGATCTCGACAGCAAATTCGGCAGCAGGCTGTCGAGATCGCTCATTCGGACCGCCAGCTTCCGGACACACGTCTCGCCCGCGATGACCTCGCAGATCGAGCGCAGGCGCTGGATCACGAATAAACTCGCCCTCGATACCATCGACACGCTGCAGCAGACCATCAGTTCTGGCGAGATCGGTCTACTCGATCTCCAGGCCGAACTGGATCGGACCCGGGGCGATCGTGATCGGGCTTTATCTGAGTTGCAGTCTGCTGAGTCCAGGTCCGCCGACATGGGTACCCGTCTTGCCGCCATCAGCGCAACGCGTGATTCGGCCGTCGCTAGGGCGTCCCAACTGGAAATCGATCTCCAACAGGCAACTGCTGAGCTCCGCCGGACGTCGTCCACCTCGATCTCGGCTCTCCCTTCCGGGACGGTCCCAGATCCGGCCACTACTCAGTCGATCCATAAGCTGGCTCACGCGCAGGGAGAACGCGACCGACTGCTCGCAACCAATGTCGAAGTCACCGGGAACGCAACTCGCTCCAGTACGATCTGGCGGTAGCTGTGTTGGAACGAGATGCGGCGATCTCCGATCGTGACGCTGCCCAAGCTGAGTCTAGCACCCTCCGTGAGTTTCCTTCTCGGTGTCCCTTGTCGATCGCCCCAATGTCAGTTGTTCTGATCCCCACTTACTTTTATCCGCCGGAACTCAGCTAGATCGGCAGGAGAGCGACGTTCGGGCACTCAATCGGCAAGTCGCTGACATCCAGCGGGCTTACGTCGACACCCGGATTCGTCAGAACGACGTCGAAGCGGATTTAGACGAAGCCGTCGACAGTCTGGCCCAAATATCTTGCCTGGCGGCCCCTTTTCGAGACGGTTCTTTCGGATCGGGGACTGCAGCCTCCGATCCGCGTCGTTCACGCAAACGGAACCGCGGTCGTTCGATCTCTTTACCGCCGAATCACCCGTCTCTGAAGAAACTGCAGCACGGACGACCTCCGACTCCCCGCAGCCGATCGCTTTCCCCAGCGCCTTCACTGGATGGTGCCATAGCATGATCAATCTCTCGATCGTCGATCTGGTCGTAGTCCAGAGTCTGTCGTCGAGATCGACGATGTCGAAGCTCCTTCCGGCCAGAACGACGGCGCTGCCACGGATGGCAGCGATGATGAGTTCTCCGATCCGGCTGCACAGCCTGGATCTGAAGCCTCGAACGACGAAGATATGGTGACGGCGCTCGCCTGATCTCGATCGGAAGCTCGTCGCCGATCGCTGTCCTCGTGGGTGACGGTGATCAGTCAGGTAACGCTGCAAACCCGATCACCGTCCTTCTGGATCGCCCGACGGCTCTCCGTCGGACGGGTCCCCAGATCGACCGGTCACACCTCCAGCCCTCTACACCGCCACCCGGATCGCCAGGATCACCAGGCAGGCCGGGACCTCTGGTACCTCCACTTTTCCCGCTGGCTAGCTCCGTTCCCGGATTTGACCAAGTTCGTATCTTCCAACCTCGCGAAGTCCATCCTGGCCCGTTGCCGCCATGAATCAGCTGCAAGTGACTGCTTTGATCGTGCGCACGCTGACCCGCGAACTCCCGATCCCGCCTGGATGGCTCTTTCCAGCTCAGATCCGTGGCGTTCCTGCTCCGCGACCCAATACTGGATATAACGCAACACTGATCACGGGCGCCAACGTCGTAGCGTTGATGGATACGCGCCCATGGGAAGTATTGGTTAACCCCAGACACCATTGACGTTCGATCTCGTTCTGCATCGGGGAGGAGGCTCACTCGGTCGGATCGCCGACGCTTATCTGACGCTTGAGGCCCAGCATCGACAATCGTATTGGGAGACGTCACATTTCATTCCGGTGACCGGGCATATGCAGATCGCAGATCCCGTTCTCGCGCAATATCACAGCGATCGTCGCAACCGACGCATTCGTTTGGGAGAAGCGTGGCGTCGTTTTCTTCGCGACCTATTGGTCATGATGCGGGAAGGTTGGGCGGATCTCGACTTACTGTTGGATCCGTTTTCTTGCACATTCCTCGAACGTCAGTGTCACGACCTGGTATCCCGGTAGAGAGTCCCGATCCGCCAACACCGCCGACCCGAGCCTGCACCGCGGTGAACCTGCCAACTTGATAGAAGCTCTGGCTGAGTCCGATGAAGCGGATCCTGGCGTAACCAATACCGCGATCACCCCCAGATCATCCTGCTCACCGAGTCGCGCGTCTTCCTCGGAAGTTTAACCCTTGATCGCCTTCTAACCGTAGTTCTGCGAGTCGGTCCGCCGCGGCATGTCCGCGTTCTAACCTCTGAATATCGTTTTATCCCTTTCCGTTTTGTGTTCGTCGGTCGTCTCGGTCCGATCTTCCTCGCCTGGGAGTCGGAACATCCAGACTGCAGAAGATTGAGATCGATCTGCGGAACTTGCTCGCCAGTAGTCCGATTCCGCTCGATCTCTCTCGTTCTGCCGCCGAATTCTCCGGATCAGCTTACATTTACGCCGATCTCCCGCTTTCCGCCCTGATCTGAATAGGATCGACCAGTTCTGATGCATCATACGCATATATCCATCCACATATACCCCATTTCCTCCGATCTGTGGCCTACCCACAGATCCTTCAACCATTCTCCCTAAGCCAACCTACTCAGCCTAGGATACCCCTCACTGTTCCTCATGAGACTGCATCGCTCCGAACCTGTTTCTGTTCGAGCGATCTCGGAGAAATTCATGAAGAAGAGCTCCACAGTTGAGATCGGCTTCATCGATCCAGCTCGGTTCGTCGTAACTCCTCCACCGTACCAGAAATTCTCGATAGGTCCGTCCATAGCGAGTCCTTCGGCCCGATCGCATGTCAACAATCTCCTCCACTTCATACTCGTCAGCCTCTAGATCTGGGACCCAACTGTCTTCCGGGAGCAGCGCTTCGTCGAAGTCCAGGCGATCGGCCTCAGCCACATTCAATTCCGTCCGTGGCCGATCTGGAAATTCCTTGACCAACTTCAACTCGACACATGCACCACTGGGAACACGTTATACTCTGTTCCCGCGATCTCGAGGCGCATAGCGTACTCGCTGACTTTCTCGGCCACTGGAACGGTCCGTGCCACATGTGTGCGAGTTTTCGAGCGTATCCTTCCTTGACTCTGTCAAGATATAGCCACACTCGTGACCTAACGTCGATCTGTGCGGTCGGACCCTCTTCGTTATGCGTTTCGGCCCGATCTGCGATCGCCTCGCGCAGTCTATCCTTCACATGTTCTCTAGCTTTCGTATAATACTGCTGCATCTGGTACCTCCAACGTCTAGCGTTCTGGTCTTGCGATCGCGTACTACCGACCGGTAGAGTAGCTTCCAGCGTCGATCTCGGATCCCATCCATGCACCAAATAGAACGGCGTGTCCCCTCTGATCCGATCATGGTATTGATCGCGAACGTCAATCGTTCTGCGTATTCATCCCAATCTCGCTGATCGAGGTCCTGTACATACATCTTCAGCGATCTCGTTGCAGTCTGCACCATCCGTTCCGCCGTGCCGTTCGCTTGCGGTCGATAGGCCATCGTCGCACGTTGTCGTTGACCTATGATCTTGTTGAACGATCAAAAGTCCGACATGAACCCCGGTTCCCGATCATGAGATCACCTCGCTGGCACCGAATCTCCGAAAAACACATTCCTCATATGACTCCGCGACCGTCTGTGCCGTTCTCGACGCACTTGCTTTCGCAATCACATATCCCGTGAATAGATCGACGAAAATGAGCAGTTCGGTGTTACCTTTATATGATGCCGGCAGCGAGGGTATATGATCCATCGCAATGATCTGGAACGGATATGTTGCCTGGATATTTCCTGGCGATTCGCCTCTGATCGTAGGTCGGCCCTTGCCCGTTTCACAATCCACGCACTCACCGACATACCTCTGTACGCTCTTGTACAGTCCTCTCCAGTGGAACCGATCTCGGATCCGCTGATAGGTACGGCCGATCCCTTGGTGACCGCCTTCCAGACTGGTATGGTAGTGATGTAAAACGTCTTGCTGAAGAGTCTCAGGGACTACCAATCTCATCAGACCGTCTCGGTCTGCGTCTGTTCGCGTGGTTGTAGGACAGTAGAACACCAATCTGCTGGCGCCCACGGCGTAGTTGGCCGCGATCTTTCCGTACGATCGAGCTTATTCTTGCGTCAGATCGGTAAGTTCACGAGCGAGATACTTCTTCATACCTGAAATCCAAACCTCATCATCTTGTGCTCGGCAGATCCGGTCGATCCGGAGGTCCCGAACAAACTCCTCTTGCAGGATCGCTGGATCGGGCCTTGATTGGGCCCTCGATCGGGTCACTACCGGCGCGATCTGGACTGGCCGGTCCGTCTGTTCATCAGATCGGGCCACGAGGATCTCGTCCAACCGGTTCAGCGTGATCAGATCTTGGCCTTCAGTCTCGACCTCCACCTCCACACCGCCGTTGACGTTGGAGAGCGGCGCTAGCCAAACGATCTGCACTGGCGCTCCAATCTCGTTTCACATGAACTAGCTCATGATAAGGCCACGATCGCAATCTATCGAGTGCCTTCTGTCTTAGTAAAGTCAAACCTGGAGCCTTGCAATCGATCTCGCCGAGAACTTGACGGATCACGAGATTTGAGTCTCCACAGATCACAAGGCGACCCCGATCCATCCCTTCGAGGAGATCGAGACATAGCAGAAGGCCACTATACTCAGCCTCATTGACCGTCAGACCTTCCGCGTAGCCTGATCTTGCCTGTACTATCGTCCATTCCGGGAGACGCCACACGATCGCGCTGTACGCACCTCCTCCACGCTTGACCCGTGCCGATCCATCGAAACTCACCACCAGCAGTCTTTCTCCGGCGGAAACTGTGGGGATCGGCGCTTGGATCTGCTTTCGCGGCTCCTTCTTCGGTGCGATTTCGATTAGTGCCTGATCGATCTCAGATCGGGGAGTAATACTGGCAGCGATCGCCCCCAGTATTTCGTCTCGCCCCTGGTACACTTCGTGATCTCGAGTGTCCATGGAGATAAGAGCGCGGCCCACTGGTCCAATCGCCCCTGGAACCCCGCCGAACGGAACAGCCATGCAAGCGTAGAGTGTCGTGTCAGAACCTTGATCGGTCGCCCCACTAACAGATAATAATTCAGATTCAGGACCCTCAGTAAGGCCAACACTTCTTTCTCCACGACATTGTAGCTTAACTCGTTCTGATTTCAGCGTTCTGCTGGCGAAGGTGACCGGATGGTAGATCTGGTCATGCTCTTGCGCAAGGGTAGCCGAGATCGCCCAGTACTGGCATGTACGATCACCACTGGTTGGCGATCGGGATCAAAATGACGTAGCACTGGAGTGGCAGCGATCTTATCCTTCAGAGTTCTGAAAGCTTTGCTTGCATGTACCCGACGACCACCGCCTTCACGTTCCGCAGTCTGGGATCGAGTCGGTTCGTCGGACCTGAGTCAGATCGTTGAGGATCTGTGTCGCAGGCGATGTCGTCCAGATCGATGGCTTCCGGTCTACGAAGAATTGCTGTAGGGGTGGCATACCGTGGTCGTTCGACGGCCGGCTCTGATTCCACGAGATCGGGCCTCGGGAGGATCATTTCCGGTGGTAGCTTCCAGCGCCAAATTCTGCCATTCCATATATCGACGGGATCCGTTCGAAACGAAACCCGGTATGCGAGGAACGCAATCTCCGGCTAACCAGATCCCGATCCTCTCATCTGCTTGCAGGATCAGTTTCTTCTCACTGATGTTCGTGATCTGCAGATATCGCTTCCTGCCTAGCCAGAGACCACCGTCGGTACCCAGCGTTCTCCTCGTGTGACCCATAATTTCTCATGATCCGTCAAGTTCCACCGGAGCGGCAGCTCGACCGACTCGGAGCATCCGAGCTTTGTCGTTATAAAGCTGTCGACGTCCACTTAGCTGGATCTTGATCTCATCGGGCAAGCAGATCGATCCGTCGGCCAGATCGGGACGGATACCTGCGGTACCATGAAGTCCATTCCCAAGATCGCATCTTGACCAGACAGATCACCCACCCAAAGAAATACACCAACGATCCGCCCAGGGTGATCTTGATCCGCGTCCTTCCTTCCGTGGTATAAACATTTTCACCAATTCCAACACATTCTTGGCTCTGACTCCCATCGATATAACACCTTACGAGCAAAGGCGGTGTCCAGAATGGACACCTCGGCACCACTGTCTAGGAGCAAGATCGCTTTTTCATTGTTGATCTTTCCCATCACCTTAGCTTGGCGAAACCACTTTCCGGGGGCATGATGCTTCCAGTAGCCTCTGGATTCCCCAGAAAGGAGATCCATTGGCGACTCGGCGCCCGATCTGCGATATTCGTTGATCCGTGGCGGATCTCGATCGATTTCCCGATCTCAGTTACAGCTTCTCCATCCGTCGGTTTAAACCATTCTTCCGGTTTGCGCTGCTTCCAATATCCCGGGTATCCCCCATCTGGAGATCCAAGGACAACTTGACGTCAGATCGAGTAAATTCGTTGATCCGCAGAATATTCCTCATCTGCGCGGCACGTTCATCATGTAGTTCCCATGTATTATCGCGTAGATCTGGCCTTCCACTACCTCGATCTACCGATTTCTTGTTCACAAATGCATAGATGCAGTACCTAGAACGCTCGGCTCGTATCGGGTTCCAACCCGACGAGCGTTCTAGTTTAACATCTTCTCAGCGATCGATGGCAGCATACCCGCGTGTTTCGTCGGGTCAAACCATTTGCGGATCGGATTGTAAAACTCCTCCATCGGACACTTTCCCATGTCGTGGGGTTCTCCACATCCACGACACACGAACAGACAGTGATCCGCTGAATGGCCTCTCTTCCCGCATTTCTGGCAGGTGAGACGTCGCCAGCATCCTAGATCGATATGCTTTCGCGATCCGCAATGGAACAGCGATCTCGATCTGTTCGATCGTACTGGGAATGTTGGCGGGGTCGCGCTGCGCCTGATCGGGGAGGATCTGACCTTGATGCGCTTTGTCTTGGCGCGTTGCCTCATTCTCGATCGGTTGCGATCTCGCCTCGTTCGACGCCATAAAGATCCGTCGCAGATCGCCCTCTTGATCTGACCCGTCCGACTTGTCCGATCCGTCAGATCCGGTGTCCGATCCCGACCCTCTGTTGTGGGTCTGGATCGCACGCACCGCACGCTTGGCTGGGGCGGCAGGGGCCGACGATGGGCCTTCTGGCGATATTTCGATCCGAACGCCGATCGCTTTTGCCTGCTCTTCGCCCGTTCTCGAGACCGGAGAACTTCTTCGAGATCTTCAGCGTCAGCAAGTCGAAGTAGGGTCAACTGATCGGCCAGATCGGAATCGCCTAGGGTCTCTATGAAATGTTCCACATGTTCCCGGCGCGCCTTCGCGTCTCCGTCCTTGATCTTGAGTCGCGCTCGCAAAGCGGCAACGTTCAGCCGGTACAGATAATCTATTGGCGCTTCATCCGACCGCTTGCGGGCATGGTAATACTGCCATGCGACGGATACGCCAAGTCCGCAATAGTGAGTCTGGAACGTTCGTAGCAGATCGGTCCACTTGCCTCTGGTCGATCGGCTCAGCTGGCGATACCAGTTCTTGGCCGGACCCGACAACAGATCGGCGAACGTTAGACACTTTTCTTCGTCAGAAGCTTGGTCCCTCATGAATGAAGACTTAACTTTGCTGATCCAAGCTCTGGCTCGATCTTCATCCTGATCTTTTCCCGTAAACTCCTTGAGATCGGAGATCGCGGAGATCCGAACGCGTTGGATCATCGTCGGTCCTCCTGATCCAGCTGTGGCTGTGGCAACCGCCGCACGTCCCGATCTCGCAACGTCGAGATCGTCTGGATCGTATTCCCAATGATCTGGCTGATGATGAGGTGACCCCACGGATTCCATGTCCACATCATGAGTGACATGGTATTTTGACCGATCGGGTACCTGAGGATCGATCGTCACTTGTTGCTCCTTCAAGAATCGGCTCATCGCGGCTTGAAAGTACGACTCTAACTCTCCTGTCGAATCGTTAGATGTAGCTGCAGCCTTGATCTGACTGAGCGAAGATGGGATCTCCATCTTGATCGATCGATCGGGTGTCGATCGGGCATTTGGTGATCGGTCAGGCGCCTTCATCTGATCCTGTAGATACTTCGATCCCGTAGGACCTAGCGACATGCGTTGCGTTCTCGTCGATCTGTCGGAGTCAGGTTCCGATGTAGCCGACTCGTAGTGTGACGATCCAGTCTGACCTTCCGTCGATCCGATCGCATGCGACGGCTCCCGATTCTGGGATCGACCATCGATCGGATGCGTTCCGACCAAGATCTTCAGCATATCGAGCAGTTCTGAGGTGGTCGTCCGGATGACACCTTCGTCCAGGTCGAACAAGTCTTCGGCATCGAAGGCTCCGGCCACCAATCCTGCCTCATTCAGCATCTTTGATAGACTGTTCACCCGATCGAGCATGTTCGTCGCTGACGCAGGGGCTGCGATCGGTCCCTTCAAGACTCCGATCTGTTGCACTTGCGTGAGCTTCATCACTGGATCGGTGCGCAGGAAGTTGCGCAGCGCCCGCTTGTGGTATGTCACCTCCAGCTCGTTCGCGGTCAGGATCGATCGGACATTAGTCGGATCGGCCTTGATCGTCGATCGGGATGAGATCGGTCATCGTTCTCCGACTCTGGGACTTTCAACTGCTTCCGCGTGGCTCTGCTCTTCTTCTTTCTCCCACGAAGTTTGCCACCGCCTCAGGAGCAGCTGGGAACACCGGATCGATCACCTTCTCAGGTTGATCGATCGGTGTTGTGAACGCATAAGGCTTGATCGCCTCAGCGTTCTGCAGATCTCGATTTGCATCGAGATCTGCGGGGTCCCCGAGGGGACCTGGGGAGGAAATCGAGGTTTTTCTTCCAGATCTGGATCTGGTTCCTCTTCTTTTCCGTCGACAGAGTTCCTCCCAGTACTCTGTCGATCCGCGGATCTTGCTTCGTTCAGCAGCGTCGTCGTCGATCCGGATTGCGACGGCGCATGTTCCCCAGGTTCAATATTCACTTACGCATCTTCTGTGGACTCATGGTGAAATCCATGGTTCGAATCCGGGCACGCGCACCACTGTGGTGTAGCGGGATCGGCCAAAATCTAGTTAAGGCCCGATCTAGCTTCCCACGGCGCCCAGACACCGACTAACGGAGGGGTACTCCGATAGATCCGTGATCACCTGAACGTGTTGTCACCTTGTGTACCCGTCGGCGGGCTGGATCTGCTCTCGGGACTCCGAGGATGCGATGAAGGTGTCGATCGACTGTCTAGTGTGACGCGGGGATGGGTGGAGCAGCGCGGAAGTCTTCGCTCTGCGTCCGGTTATTTGTTCCAGTTCTTGAAGCGACTTAGTCGAGCTTCGTTCTGGCGGCCTGGTCTTGATCCGAGGCCGGAATGTCTTTGTAGGATGTTCTCCTCCTTTCCTTTGACTAACTTGCCGCTTCCTATAGCGGGATCTTGAGTGTTGAGAGTCGAATGCGGTCGATCGGCCAAGTAGTGGAACTCCGATCGATCGAGGGTTACAAGCAAAAGCAAACAATAGTGTAGGGCAAAACTGGCCAATATATTATCTAGTTTACCGCTGACACGTAAAGTTCCTCGCTGTCGGCCAATATGGGGCGCAGGCCAATGTCGTTCCTGGCTCCCGAAGACTTGAGGGGACTTGTGCTCTTGGATGCAAATTCAGCTCTGTTTAGTTGTTATCCCTAAGTGTCTGCTATCTCCTTATTCTCCTACAACCACACGTTTACTTGATTCTTGTCCTGCCTTTGTCCACTCACCCATCCTGCTTCTTTCCCGCGAATCTTCACATATCGTTCTGCGATCTGCGTTCTGCGATCTTCGTTCTGTGATCCGTGATCCCCGTTCTCCGCCCTTGATCGGTCATTGGCTCACGATAGCGACCGGCTTTCTGGCGGATCTTCTTCTTATTTCGGTCGCGCCTTTCTCACTGGATTTTCCCGCGCGCACTTTACCACAGTTCAAACCCGCCTGCGTGCAGTTCACATAGTTGTAGTGTGTTTGTAACAGGTCTTTTTTCACTTGTGGCTGCGTTGTATTCGCAGGTTTTGCCTGTCTCTTTGTTAAGTACATATTTACTTAAACGAGATTTCTTTGTGAAAGTGCACGTGGATTATTAATTAGACTGCGTAGCCATCTACCTTTACTGCGAAGTACGACCCCAAGCGACCCAGATAACCGTTTTCGTGGGTGTTTCCACGTTCTAGGTAAACTCCGAGATCAACTTGTTGTGCTCGTCGACTGTACTTACCTCAATGTCCCAGCTGTGCATGTGAGCAGCAGCGTAAACCTCGAGTTCACCAGGCTCCTGCGTTCCATCTCGAATGCCCGCTAAGTAGTCAGCATCAAAAAGACCGTCCAGGTCGCTAAATACCTCCATATAACTCGTCAGTTCTGTAGTGTACTCTGCCAATTGCATGCCAACACCGTGTAGAAGACAGCAGAACAAGCTCGACTTGCGATAATCCGGCAAATACCACGATGGAGCTGATATGTCTAATTGCTCCCGGTCATCCGCATCAGCGAGATGTCGGTATTGCTCATTCCAGACCTCCATGTCGACATCTGCAGCCAGCAGGTTGCGCAACGGCGGGTGAAGGTCAGCGATGTCAAAGTATTTCTTCGGGACGAGTCCACATAGTGTAAATACTCGCTTGATGCTACACGCATCCTTTGTTGCCATCCAATCCAATGGCCACTGTGCCACTGTAGCATAACGAGGCACCTTCGGATTGCCAGCCTTTGTCTGTAGTGAAGGCGTCTTCAGAGCCCGACAGAGATAGTCATCGTACTGGTCTCTGTAGTACTCCTGGTTGCTTCTGTTGACTGCGACGTCGAGTGGCAGCAGGATATTAGTCATGTTGGGTGGTACAATCAGTACATAGTCATTGTAAGCTTTAAGCCGTTTCGAATCAGCAAGCTTTACGTGGCAGTCGTACAGTCTATGATATATAGCACAGGTTCACGATATAGCTGCGTCTCCATCCTGCTGCACACGACCTGCCGAGCATGCTCCAGAAGAATGTCACCACTCCACATGCTGGTGGGTTTGACATCAACCATGACGCCACGCGGACAGGTTGGCTTTTTTCAGCTTGGAGAAGAGGAGATGGGGAGTCAGCACTTTCCCATCTCCAGTGATCGTAAACGATGCAGTAAATCGCCGGTGGCTCGAACCACCTTTCCGAAGACGAACCTCGCGGGACCCACGCGTCGTAATAGTTGAGGTGGGCTCCGTCTCAAAGTACCGCGGTACCTGATCCATATTCATGATGTTGCCGGGCTTAATGTTGTGGGTCTCGACGCGATGTTGTGCCTGCTGAATGAATTTGCGGCAGATCTGCGGAATCATCCGGTAGCGATCGTGATGTGGTTTGTCGTCGAGAGACGAGATTCCGGCGACGCTTAAACCGGGTCAGCCAACCTGAAGACGCCTCAAAGCCTGCAGCGTTTTTATCGTGCATAGATTGATATATATTTTTGGCCTGAAGTCGAATGTAGGAGTCCTTGACGCGAAGGCCTTTAGCATTCCGAGCTGCAACCCAATTGAAAAGCTGGTCTTCCAGCTCAGCGTGGGCTGGACTTGACGATTCTTTAGGGCTTTCTTGAGCTGATCTTCGACACCATGCCACCCTCGAATGGTCTCCACAGGCACACTATGCTTTGCACTGAGAGCCGCAAAGCCATGGCCATTCACCCCTTTCCGATAATCCGCTACAATAGAAAGCTTCTGCATGATACTGTAGCTACGTCGTTCGCTGCTCATGGTCTTGGTAAAAATATAATGAGACTTAAAAGGCAAGCAAGATGAGAGACCCGAATTACGCTTTCCAGCCCAGATGAATGACTCTGAATTCATGAAAGTATTGGCTGGTTCGGAATCGTCAACCAAATTTTTGAACCATGTGTTCTATTGAACAGGGTGTTCAAACGAGGTTTTTAATGCGCGTCAGTGACAATCAGTGTCTCTTTAGAACACATATGTCTAATATGCGGGGTAAGACGGTAGGGATAGAGCACGCTCATGCTGCGTTAAAACGAGACTCACATCAGTAATTTACGATTTACAGTCAACATACGTAGTATTTTACACCTTCAAGACTTCAAAAGCTGAACCCTGAAGCACTCGTAGTAATTCCCAGACTTGGAATACCCACTCAAATAAAATAAAAATGTCGGTTCCCGAAATCTTTCTGTTTCATATTACGTCAGAGGGGATTTAGTAATACATGTAATTACTTAGTCGTCGGGAACCGACATTTTTATTCTATTTGAGTGGGTATTCCAAGTCTGGGGATTACTAACGAGGGATTCATCTGACCACAATCATCACTGCAAACGTGTGGGGCTCGTGAGCTCGTGTTCCCATCTGGAGATATGCGCTATCAGCTCATGGACTCTACTTCAGTGCCCGCGGTCAGTCCAACGACAGTAGACGGCAGCCATACATCACACGGCAGATGTCAATTCCCGATGCAGCACCGCCACAGCGACAGATAAACCAGAGTTTTTTTTTCGTACAAACGGTAAGTTCTTCGCCAGGCTCCACATTCCGCAATGTAATCGCCACCACCGTCGAATTGCGACGATGGCCCACCTGAAAAAATCAGCAACTATGACCAAAGAGCTAATTGCGAAAGAAATGGAGCTAATTGCGAAAGAAATGCAGCTGATTTCCTGGCTAACAAATGTCTGCGTCGGTTTCTCTATTTTATTGCCGCTACTCCCTGTACTGTAGCAAGCTTCGACAGATGTATTAATACAACCCTGTTTATTCTGACCGATTACGGTCAAAAGTTTCGACAAATGTGATGACTGTAGGAAGGATTACGGATAATATTTCTGCGATGGGGAGACCGCACAAATTGGTGGCTGCTCAGTCTTCAAAGTGCACGCTCTCGAACAACACCCGCACAACATGAACAAGCTGATGGTCTTTGTGACTACGACTCTGTTGTTGATGGGAACCTTCGCATTCGAGAGCGCGGAAGGCGCACGACTGGCGGAGAAGTGTTCGACGTTCTGCTCTCGCGAATACATTCCTATGTGCGGCTCGGACAACAAGACCTACCCCAACGACTGTCTTCTGGAAGTCGCGCACTGCAAGAAACATTCTGTTACGAAGAAACACCCCGGCGAGTGCAAACAAAAAAGAAAGGACCAAACCAATCGACGTGATCCAGTCCGTGGCGCACGGCGGCGAAGCTCCACCACTTTTCGTAATTGAGGTGCCTAGTAGAACCAGCCGAGTCAAATACGTAGCAACTGCATCAGAATAACATCAATTCAGCCGTACATTTTGCTCCACGATTGTCTATTCACTGTGATCGGTCTTTTGTGAATGACAGCACGCAAGTCCGACTCTGTGCTCAGATGTTGAACTCAATATGTAAACCACAGCGATCGAAAAAATAATTGTAGTACTACAGCAAAAACTTTGGTATTGCAGACAATTGTCATAGCGTCGGGAACGGCAAAATTATTCCAATTTAGGGGTATTCCAATCTCGAGGTGTGCCGTTTTAGGGGTACACTAAGGCCAGCTTCAGCCATTCATCCCGCAGAGCACTAAGCAGCTAACTAATTGAGCTCAGAGCTTAAAGAGCTCATTTTGCAACCTCTCGCTCGCTAGCAGTGCCGTCGCCAGCGAAAACATCTCGGATGTCGCTCACTAACGCTCTAAAGCTGCAAATTTGTCAGCATCACACGCAACCTAGATGACGCGAGCCATATTTTCGAAATGGCTCAAGGAAATGGACACGGTGCTTAGAATGTAGCATCGTAAATGCCTCCTGCTTCTTGACAACGCTACTGTCCATGGGGGTATGATGAGGCCGCTTTGAAGATGTTGAGGTGAATATCTCCTCCGAACACCACCAGCAAAAGGCAGCCGTCAGGAATCATCGCAGCATTTAAAAGGCGATACCGACGGCGTCAAATACAGCGTGATCTAGATCAGCTGGAAGCTGATCCAGAAATGAATCTGAGCACGGCTGCCAAGCTATACAACGTTGCCGTGCGGCAAGCTATTTCGTGGAGCATCGCCTGCTGGAACTCTATGCCTTCTTCGATATTTTTGAAGTGTTGGGCTACTACAGGCCTCCTAGACTATTATAACTGCGAATTTGATAAACCTGAAAATATGAAGACACTATTACAGAGGAGCTTTCGAGCATGCTGTCGCGACTTCACGCCAACAATCTGATGTCAGTTGATGAGCTGCTTAATCCAGAGGACGAGAATGAAATCGTGGACGAACCGACTGACGAGGACTTTGCGGGATCGAGGAGCAGAAGAGTGCCGACAATGATGTTGCTGAAGACGATGCATGCGGGAATGCTTCTGACAAAGAAGAAGAGGAGCTGACTGCCGCCGAAATCAAGGATTATCTCAGATGGATATGGAAACTTTTAATTCGTGCCGATACTATAGGAGTGTCAGACAGATCGGTGAGCGGACTTCGTGCAATGCAGCGATTATTCTGAGAAGAACTGGGAAACAAACAAGGACGGAAGATGCAGGTGTCAATGCTAGACTTCACAGATCGACCGGTACGACTTTGACTTTAGCCATAGTTAAGCACCCTTTTGACGAATATATGTCGATTTTTTATTTCACATTCCGTCTGAGGGGACTTAGTAATAATTACTTAGCTTTGTAAACCACGCGTGACCAGTTGGTCATCGGGAACCAACATTCTATTTCATTTGAGGGTGTATTCCAAGTCTGGGGATTACTAACGAGGGGTTCATCTGTATATAGACGGAATAACGGATTATTGAAAAGTCGGGCAACCCGTACAATATGCAATTAGTCCGTAAATAGGCATCGGTCCTCTCAATCATGCATTCATTTTTGATTTTCGACTTCAAAGTCCAAGTTCTATGTCCAGCAAGCGTCAGATTTCGCAGAATTTCTTCGCTGCAGCGTGGTTGGGTCACCACTGCACCGTTCCAAACCCTTACAATATGTGTAAATAATTAATATTACGGTAGTCACGCCTATTGCAATGCTGTAATTTGTTTTTCATTAAGTCCAATACAGTTTTTATTTTATTGTCTGTACACTGGTAAAACCGTCCTTGTTTTTCTCGAACAGAGCGAAGGAACCCCAATATCTTCACTATCAGTTCGCAAACTGATAGTGAGACGGAGAGCGCAATGAACAAGCTGCTGGTGCTCGCGAACGTGACGCTGCTGTGGTCGAGCGCGTTAGTCGGCAAGAATTGTCTGCTCATAGATACACTGCCGAGCTCACGCTGTAGTAAATCTATGTCCACAAGAAGACCGATAATGGGACATTTATCACGGGTACCACAACGAACGACATGTTTATCACGAGGGGACAGTCCATTGGACGGAGTGATCGACCAGAGCGGAGGTGTTGTCGCTGACATGGTCTGACCCGTTGAACATCTTATCCATATCAGCTTAGCGACGTAGCTGAATCAACTTTTGCAGTTAGCAGCAGGGATGGATGCGGCTCCATTGACTGCTGCGGTGGTACTCGCATTTTAGGCAGTCGGCTGGAAGCGAATCCCACGACGCTATCATGGAAGTTCTTTTAAGTCAGTCACGGACGAATGCAAGATGACTTGACTTACCGGAAAGGCAGGTTTTTGAATGGATAAGACTGCTCCATAGTTTTTTTGTATGTTTTGGAAATACTGTACAACTATCGGTAGTAGCAAATATTAGCAGAACAAGGTAAAAACCAAAAAGTGTAGCATTTAATTAATGCTATTGGATTCGCTTTCATTTTCTTGCCACCAGCTGTGAGTCTGAAATGAAAGACTGTTTTAGCTACTCTTCCACATGACGAAATCGTCGAGAACTGACTTGTCCGAGCTCTTGATGTACTTCCATGGAAGCGTCGTGCGGTTCGCTTCCAACGTTGAAAATCCAAAATTTGTGTAGTTTTGTGCGCAGCGTTCCAGGGCGCTGTGTTTTCAGGAGCAGGGTCGAGGCCCTCAATGTTTCCAGCAGCACCGGTAAGGATGTAAACGGGGGCTTGAGGGTTAGTGTAGGTCTTGTTGTCGGCAGAAACCCCATCCATCACCGCCAGGTTGTTTGCAATGGGAACTTGTCGCTCATAATAGTGTTCGTGCCCCATCAACACAACATCAACCTTGTACTTGATAAGCAGAGCCTCAAACGCATCTTGCAGATATCCGTTTTGACTAGTGTCTGTCATAGGGACGCCGTTGTCGCATCCAGCTACATTGTAGATAAGGCGGTGCATCGCCACGAAGACCCACGGTACATTGTCTCGGTTCGCAGTCGCAGCCTTTAAGTCCTTCTCGACCCAGCTCACTTGATCACCAAAGTCTCCGCTTTCATCCGCAAGTACGAAACCGTGCGCCGATGAGTTAGCGTAGTCTGTCTCAGACGACAAGGACGTAACATGAAGCGGGCCATGGTCGAACAAGTGCCACATGTTCAAAGTGCCACCGCTCTCCTTGTACGGCATCTTCCAGCGCGCATGGTACGCTGAAAAGTTACTCAACATTTGCATTCTTTCTGGAGAGCCTATACATGCAGGTGAGTGGCACTCCACCTCGTGGTTTCCAACCAGCACTATGTAGGGGATGACGCTCATGACAGGGGCCAACGAATACATCCACTTGTTGTACACCTCTTCATAGAAGAAGCCATCCATTTGTGAGAGTACCAACCAGTCATCATCTGCGTATGAAATGTCGCCGATGTGAAAGATCATATCCACATCATCTGACGTTAGCGCGTTCATGTACGCAAGTGTGTCAGCCGAGTTGTTGCCGTCACCTGCGTCTCCGTAGATGATCATACTGAGTGTGCCGGTATCCGATGCCGAACGTGCCGTAACGAAGGAGTAGATGTCGCTCTGGTACGTCGTCTGAACTTTGCTCCCAACCTTGTAGTAGTACTTCGTATGCGGCGATAGACCAGAGACCGTCGCGTGGTGGTGATACATCGTGTAGTTATCGTCATGGTAGTAGTTCACCGTCTCAACTGTGATGTCGGCCAGGTATAGCGAGTCTTCCGAACTTCCACCCATAGAGCACTATCACTCACCTCTGCATACGTCGCCCACGAGACGGTCATGCCTGTTCCGGCTGGAAACACCATCATATGCGAGATGCACTTGCTGAGGGTAGTAGGTGGCTCCGTTCTTAACGTGGCATTAGTCGTTCTGAGCGAAGTCGTCACTTTCACACAGAGCTGAGGGCTGGCATCCAAGGGATTTCTTCGCCCAAGCACAAATGCTGTCGTTCAACTGAACGGTCTGAGCAGCAGAAGACCCAGCAGAGAGTGCTAGCAACCCGAGCGTGAGAGTCTTCATTTCACGAGGCAAACCGGGGACCAGTTGGTGTGAAAAGTCCTGGTGGCAGATTTGAAGTCAACCACATGGACCCCATGGAGACGACGTAAACACTGGTCGTCAACTTTACATGTGTTGCTGTTCGAGCTCACAGCGAGACGACTATAGCGCCCAGTGCAACGTTCTGCGGCGCAATTAACAGATTGAGCACAAATCTCACTCTTCAATTTTCCGCCTGCCTCAACAACGCTCCTTTTTGGTCTCACCACGTCAACTTTGTCTTTTGGTTTGCGGTTTACTCCAAACGTGCAACAAGCTCCGAGGACGGGAGGGTTCCTGAACAGCAACCTACAAAAGCGTACACATCATCAGAGAGCTATAGAGTATACATGTACATGCGAGAGCAGTCACGTTGCCATGTCGACGATTTGGTGAGTTCCTGGAATGCATTAGCTTCGGTCTATACACCCGGCAAGTTCAGGACTTGGTCCTTCTGAAGGAATGCGCCGACATCACCGCGAGTGCCACATAAGCAATAGGTTCGTATTATTTTATCTACTTTTTCACTCGACTACCTCTTCGACACCGCCTCGACCACCTTTAAAAGGCTGCTCTACCACTTTCAAACCTTCGCAAGACAATGTTGCCGTTCAGTCAGAACGTGCCTGTCGTTGTCACTGCAGTATTCCTTGAATAAATAGATAATTGATTTATTCTAATACAATACCCGTAAGAAAAAGTTAAAATACATGTTCAGCAAAGCATCAACATGATCTCCGACAGCAGGTGAAGTTGATTTTCGTACCCCGGGGTACGTCACTGGGGTACACTCGCACTTCCGTTTACGGTAATTCGCCATGGACTGGCTTAAGAAGAAGAAGGAGGAGGCGAAGCAGGCAGCGGCCAAGATCTCCAACAAGCGCGCGACGTTCAGGGGCGACGGCAATGTGCTAGGAGGTGGGGAGGGCGCAGCGGCGTCTTCGTCCGCCGCTCCGGCGTCTTCGTCCGCCGCTCCGGCGTCCCGAGGGCCCTCCATGAAGGTGTAACCCGCCGTGCACGTCCGCGTAACCTCATCGTACCCTTGTTGTCTTACCCTATCATACTGCCTTTTTCACGGTAACCAGCTGCCGTTTACGACCAATAAGCCACCCGCTCTGTCCGAGGAGGAGCTCCAGCGTCGAAGGAAGCTGCAGGTAGCGTACCTTGCAGCGTAACCTGGTTATACCTCAGTAACCCAAGTTTACTATCCTAATTCTGCAGGCTAAAGCTCTGGAGCAGCGCGGAAATGCGTGGGAGAAGCGCGTGGCCACAGCCAGGAAGGCACGACAACTGCAGGAGGAGCAGCAGGAGAGTCGCTTCCAGTATACAGAGCCAACTTCAACTTCAACTTCAGTTTCAGAGGTTACGCCAAGTACCCCACCCATGGTGCTTTCCAACGACCAAGTGAAGGCCCGAGAGCTGCAGACGGCGCACGAGCAGATGGGCTTCAACCCATACGCAGCCACGTTCTCATCTTCAACGCAGGCAGTTACGGCCATGAATGCCATTGGCGGTGCAAGCAGTGGACCTCCTCCAGCACCAATTCCGGTGGTGCAGCCACCTAATGGGGTTATAGCCGAGAACGGCGCGGTGTTTGTGCTGCTGCGGCAGGACCCGATGCGTGCCATTACAGCCGCGGAAACGCTCATTAAGATGCTGAGCAACGTCGTGAAGAACCCACAGGTGGGCGAGGTGGGAGGTTTGGAGTGGGTTACGGTTTCTAACTTGTTGAGGTTATTGTTGTTTTTATTGTTTTTGCAGGAGGAAAAGTTCCGCAAAATTCGGCTGTCGAATGCGGCCATCCAGTCCAAGTTGGTGACAGTTCCAGGAGCTGTGGACATTCTGGCAGAAGCTGGGTTCGCGGAAATTGAGCTAGACGGTGATGTCTATTTAATGCTGACGGCAGATTTGTTTCAGGCGGATCGTGTGCAGTCTGCCATTGACCGCACGGAAGTGGCGCTGATTCAGCTCCAGCACGACTCCTCTTGAGTGTAGGAAGCCTTCCTGATCGACTTGAACACGGATATACTCCTACTGCAACTGTAATTGATCTTGATTATGCGTGCAATGAGTTGTTACCTTAAAGCGACCAGGTGTGTTTTGATATTATGCGCAGGGCTCAAGTCACGAACAAAGATCCATGGAAGCAAGATTGGTATTGACTTAATGTAGAAGACACTCGACAAAAGTGCTGCGTAAGAAAATGTGCCAGGAAAATTGCGCGACGTCGCGGCGGTCGAAGTGCTTCATCGCCTTTGAGGCGCCTTACACAATAGCGCCGATCACAGCAGCCAACACCATTACAGCAGTGAATGTCGACAGTGGGGGCACATCCGCCGCACCGGAGCTCGGGCTCTGAGTTGTGGGAGTTGGAGTCGGCTGTCGCGTATTCGTCGCGGGAGGCTGCGTCGTTGGTCCAGACACGCTGGCGCTTGCGGCAGACATCGTGGTGTTATCGGCTGCAGATCCAGCCGCACCATCCGACCCGGCCACACCAGCCGATCCCGCCGCAGATAGAGACCCAACTGATCCAGCCGCAGATAAAGACCCCACTGATCCAGCCGCAGATCCAACCGTACCGCATGCAGAGTTGGCAGCAGAGACTGATCCGGCGACGCTATTTGATCCTCGAGAAGTGCCGCAGCGCTGCGAAAGAGGATTTAGTACGTCAGCGTAGAGCTGCCAGGGGCCAATGGTACACTCGTTCGGGGCCGCTTGCTTCACTGCATCGATTGCGTTCATGCACGCATCGCTATTGCACACGGCGGTGACTTGAGCATTGCTTGGCGTGGTCATGGACGCAGGATTGTATCCCGTATCGGCACGACAAGTTCTCACATTGGAAGTTCCGAGCAGCCTTCCCAGCGCTGCGGTGTTGCATGGGGCTGCCGTGGTGGGACCAACTGCGGCAGCAATACACACCAGAAAAATTGGGATCTTCATCTTGAGCGAGCACAGGGTGAGATTGGGGTGTGCCAGAGGTGGAGAATGCCAAACTAAAAGAGGCTGTGTCTCGGCAGTCTTGGCAGTTGGACACGAGCTGCGAATCGTGCCTAGGGGACGAGGCTTGCCTGCATCCCAACGACTCGTTTAGCGTACGGTACTGATGAAGTACGAGTCGGACTTTGTCCACCATGTGTGGGACGGTGAAGGAGGTCCCAGTCCCAGCAAAGATTCCAACGGCGTCTCGAAGCCATTCTCAAATTTGCCAAGATGCATCGACACACAAATGATGCCGAAGGCGCGTATGGCTGGGCTGGGATAGCCAGGCATTCACGAGAGCGGAGTCGGAGCCGAAATCTCTGTACCAATCGAGGACGCAGGACCAGCCGCAACCGCAGTCGTAGTAAGAGTCCGGATCGGAACCGAGATTGGAGTCGAAGTCCCGAGCGAGAGTGGAGCCGCAGCGTGCGTCCTCGGTTATCGCACCAATCATCCACAGATAATTACAACCAATTTCAGCGGTCTCCACACATGGGATCCCCGCACAGTGCCTACGCTTGCTCACGACTAGAGCGAAGTAGAAGCCGTGGTCGTGATCACAACTTTCGTGATGAACCTCGTCCAGTGTTGTCGGACGAGTCGTCGTGGACCTGCAACGTTTGGGATGAACGTCGTATTGTGTCGGACGATCCGCCGTGGGTCCACAACGTTCGCGATGAGCGTTGTCCAGTGTTGTCGGGTGAGTTCTCATGGGCCCGCAATGTTTGTCCGCGGTTTTCATACCACGCCCACAGTACTTACGGCGATTCTGAAGAACAACTACGGTACGATTCATCTCTTCGTTCACTTGGAGTCCTGCAGCCTCCGTCACGTTGGCAAGATGGCGATACTGGTGATAACTTTCGCTGTCATGGTAGGCTGTACGAAGAACGGGACCAACGGCGCGGTGGAATTTGGGCTCCAGCCAGAGGCGTTACTTCTCGTGGTGATGGCGAAGATGACGATAAAGGAGGGCTAGCGAGACATGCACCGGCCGAGCTAACGCCACCTTTGTCAACCACTGACACTGATGGTATTAACGAGTGGGGTGGCAGCGAGCCACGCGCAGTCAATGACACCGACCCATTCGTTTTTGCAGGTGTCACCCGCTGCTGTCGACAAGATGCTGGGTGCAGTGGCGTTTTTCGCCGGCTTACGTCGAACTGCTACAGACTTTCGCTGAATACAATTAAGTACCAAGTTGTCTTCCAGTACAACGTTTGTGTCAAAGCTACTGGAGGTGCAGAAGGTCAGAAGGCCAACGCCGCAGGGCGGTGTATGCAGAAATCGCTTGTTCGAGAGGTAGTAAGCGATGCTATTAGTCAAAATTATGAAGCCTTTCGAGGTGTGACAGTGGTGCATGATGGTGCAAGCGCATTGTACACGCCTTCGCCGCTACCATGGACCTCGCCGAACCAGACGTTCGACAACGTCAGGTCTACAGCAAGGAACGGCTACGGCATTGCTGCGTCGGGCAGTGAAGGGAGGTCAAGGCTGTATACCGTTCGGGTGAAATTGGTAAAGGCGTTGAGCACAGAATTGCTACAGAAATCATTCGCAGACGAAGATATCGATGCAGCACCTTTGATTCAGGCGCTTGATGCCGGCTTGATGCCGTGACCAAGGCTGGGGTTTGTGCCAGGCACGTTGTTTTTTCAGCAACTAACATATTTGTTACGTTCTCACTTTTTATTGTGCTGTGTGTGTACTCATGTAGTCGAATTGAATACGGTGGCAATTTTTACAGCCGCCTTAACCCTGTTGATCTTACTGGTGGGAAGCAGTTGTACCGAGGCCACCACCAAGAGCTTCGACTCGGCAGAGGCGCTTTGCTGATAAATGTTGACCCAGTGTACGCTGAATTTTATGCGGACAGCATGCTCCTGGACATTGTTGCTGATGCTTTTGGTGTTCAAGACTACGGTCACATTCGAATTGCTACTGAGCAAGATTCCCGCAAGCTGGCCCGTTCGATCCGGAGGCTTGCAGTGCAGGTGCTGCATCGTACTATCCGTTTGAAAGAAGTAGCCGGGGTGTCACCTACACCTGCACATGCAACGATGTTTGCCGTTGGTGATGTCGAGAGGTCCGTTGAAGAGTACTTTCATCCTCGATACAACATACGCCTGCATTATCCTAACTTGCCACCTGTGAATCTCGGAGGCCGGCGACCAGGAACAGAGAGTTGGGTTCCTATGGAGCTTTGTGTGGTTGCTCCTGGTCAGCCTTTAAGGGGTCGAGAGCGTACTCTCTCGTCCAAGGTTCGTCAGTTTACGACCCCACGTCCACATGAGCGTTTGCAGAAGATTAATGATATCCGTCGAGATGTAAATTTTGATAACGATCCGAGTCTTGATGCGTTTGGAGTAACAATCGATCGACACATGGAGGCGGTAGGAGCTCGAATGCTTAAAGCCCCACGCATTCAGTATGCTAATGAGGTGGTGCACCCAGTGCTTGGTACATGGAATTTGGCTCATAAGCAGTTTGTGCAGCCTTCCACGCTCGCCAATTGGGGTGTTGTCATCTGCAGAAACACGGACGGAAGGAGGCCATGTGCGCAGCAACGCCATATTGACTGATTTATTTCGACTTTAAAGATGGAAGCTGAAAAGTGCAATATGAGCGTACCAAATTCGCACCCGTGGTAGTCACTGCAGATGTCAACAACGACGATATGGAAAACCAAATGACAGAGTGTTTTGACCGTTTGGCGCACGAGTGCGCTAGATGGGGGCAACCACAACTGCTACTTGTTATCAAGCCCGACGATGATACAGCTTCTTACCAGGAAATCAAACGAGTTTCGCATACAGTGTTGGGTGTTCCTAGTCAATGTGTGACGACCAAAGTTATGCGTCAAGCGAATGCGCAGATAATTGCAAATATTTGCCTCAAGATCAACGCAAAACTCGGCGGAGTAAACTGTGTACTTTCAGAAGGTATGCTGCCGCTGGTACAAGAAGCGCCAACCATTGTGGTGGGTGCTGATGTGTCGTATCCTCGACTTGAAAGTAGTAGTCGCCCACCCATTTCGTCCGTTGTTGCGTCGCTGGATCGAAATTCCACGAGGTATGCAGCTCGCATGGTCATGCAAGAAGGTTACAATGATGTTTCGCACCTGCCGCAGATGCTGTGGGAACTCTTTCGAGAGCACTACAAGTTTTCACGGCGCAAACCCCAGCACGTTGTCTATTTTCGAAGTGGTGTGGCTTCCTCTCGCCTACAAGATGTCTGTCAAGCCGAGATGCGTGCTTTGAGGAAGGCATTTCGCATGCTAGAGGCTGAATATGCACCACGTGTGACTTTTATTATGGCGAACAAGCACCACCACGTTCGTCTTTTTGTTCCCGAGCGAGCTGCACACAGTGATCGTGACCGCAGTGGAAATCCTGTGCCCGGAACGATTGTCGATACGGGAACGCTCGTTGATCCGCAGCGTTTTTATTTCTTCCTGGTGGGGCATAGCGGGATTCAAGGCACGAGTGTGCCGACACAGTACACGGTGTTGGTGGATGAAAACGACCTTGACGTGGATCGGATCGAAAAACTGTGCTATCACTTGTGCTACAGCTACGCTCGGTGCACGCGGTCTGTTGCTGTAGTGCCGCCAATATACTACGCTCAGCTTGCTGGAGAACGGGCACATGGATCACTAGCCGAGGAACCGAGTGACGATGATTCGGCTTTATCGCACCCTGGCTTCAAGCGCAAACATGTTGCCATACGCGAGCAGCTTTCTGGTGCTATGTACTTCGTTTAAGCGATCCGGAGCCGAAGGCTTGTCGTGAATTTCTCCAAGTCAAGCTTTAGCTATCAAAATTTATATACATATGTAGTACATGAATTCTTGACTTTATGGTATCGAAGTACATATCGATGGGTGGTACTCGGAAGTTGAATCCCGTACGGGTGACAGCAGCGGAATCGCGCAGAAGTGTGTGTTGGTATGGATACCTGTTGACGCCTCAAACGTAGCCACGCGGTCTCGAGTACGGCTGACAGCAACGTTGTGCGTCAAGAAGGACACGGAGTAGCCTACGAGAGTCAAAATGCAGGATAGTTGAGCGGCTGCTCGTATCTGCGTGGCCGAGTAATCGTTTTCTAGTTTGCGAACATAACAACAACCATCAGATACCAGAACAGTAGGCTTGCACCAACTGATAAACAGAACGCACCATAATTCCAAAGCTTGGTATAGACATCGTCATACTTCATCATCACTGTGCAGTAGGCTTCGCCCAGATCGCGTTCTAAACACTGATACCAGACAGATAACAACGTTGTTAGCAAGTAACCTTGATGACAAGACTGCTTTAGCTGACAAACTTTACCTGAGCAATTGTCAACTGCTTGAACGGCCGGATTACCGAAAGGCCGATAGGGAAATACAGCAGGAACGACACGAAGAAGAACGCCGAGAAGACTGCCTGAAGGCGAAACGTGCGCTGCAAGCCAGTGAATTTCATAAAGGGGTCGATGTCCTCGTCATCGCAGATCACTGGTATGGCTCCCATGGCGGTCTCCGGTACCTCGGCACTTTCCATGACGCGATAACTCACGAATGTCTGACACCAAGCAAGCACACACGGTAAGCAAGAAGCTGCCGTTTAAACATGATGAGGAGTCCAGCACGCATACATTCATAAATACGGCAATCGTCTCTAGCTGAAAGAACCAGTACGCAGCAGCATTGTGCAGTGATGGATACGACGCCGTGCTGCAGAAAGCCTGGTAGAAACAGAAAGCAACAGCACGAGCGTGTCAGTGCTTTTTGTCCACACTGGCGGCTACAATTCTGCAGTCACTTACGAGAGTCGGTAGGCCGACAGTTGAAATTATGCCAATCGCCGTGCAAGCCCTCGCTATCCACCCAACGGCCCGTGAGACGTTGCCGAGCTGCGTGGGCACTTTCAGCACAGCGCTCTGGAATTGATAGTTGAAGTACCAAGTAGTAGACAGCGAGATCGCCACGATGGAGAGTCCGACGCAGAAGACATCGTACCCAGGTGAGTCTAGAAACAGCACGCAGGTCCAATCTGAAGTCAACAACCACGCTCAAGAGAAAAAATGCAGCACTACGATTAACGTACCGCGTCCTAAATCGGAGAAGTATGGCCATGTGAGTCCCCGGTGTAGATGCGGTTCACCTTAGCAATGATTAAGCAGGTGACGAGTGTGATCGCCACTGTACCCGACGCAATCACGGGTGCGGCACGACGCGCATGGCAGTTGACGGCGCCCATGGGCGACGCTGTTCGCCGGACGCACTCTCTCTGACGCAGCTCAGCAAAGAAGTCCGACTCGACTACCGGGTTAATAGTTCCAGTAGCGGAATAAGACTGCAAGCGCTCGTCAAGCAGACTGGAGCCCAACGAAACCTTCACCTGCTGGCTTTCACCTGCTGCAGCCTCAACTCTCTGCACTTCAAGTCCTCTGGAACAGCCGACGTGTTACCAAATACTTCAAGTGGCTGAAACCCCAGCCCATTCGTTTCAACTATAACTGGTGTGCATTAACGTAAGTAGCGCTTAAATATGTGGTCACTTCTCATTTCACAGCCTGCTGCGCTCCTCCGTCACAAAGTACTTGGCCATGGCGCTGGCGTAGCTCTGGTCCGTGGCGTCCGAGCACACGTCGCTCCTCTCCGCCCTCCCGTCCGTAGGCAGCACTTTGTGGTGTCGGTGCTCGCCCGACAGCCGCGTCGTCTCGTAGATGGAGCGCTCGCTGTGCGCCGCCAGCAGCAGTGCCACGTCCAGCGCTCGCTCGCCGCCAGGCACGGGCAGGCTGAGCGCGCGACGGTACGGCGGCACCTCCCCGAAGTGGCGCGCCAGGTTGAGCGCGTAGTCCGCCTGCAGTGCGTCGCTGCAGCTGTCGGCGCGGTTTACGGGCAGAAGCTTCAAGCGGCGGCGGTGCTCGCCCGACATGCGCGAGTGCTCGTAGATGGTGGCACGGCTGTGCGCGAGCTCCAGCAGCGCCGCGTCCATGGAGCAACAGGAGGAGGCACGGGGTGTGAGCGTCATGGATGTTGTTTGAAGTCTTCAGGTTTCGTATGACAGCGACTTCCGACTTGCGGGGTTCGAGGCGAATTGAGGAATGAGAGCGAGATTGGCGACCTTCAAGGCGTCGAAGCTTATGATCGATGGAGCTGGTGCGACCGACTGGACAGGCAGAGGAGGAGTGCTCCTGCGCACGAATCGCACTTTAGGGAGTTTGGTGGAGAAAAGAAAGACCTGGAGGTCGGGTGCACGAGGGTTGGTGCTGGCGACGTGTGGCTTTGCGACCGACGTGACGTTGAAGTTCCAGCGGCACGGAAACGTCTTGGCGATTGTATGCCGACGAGGTCTGGAGCAGTTAGCAATGAATGTGTTGCTGGTGCTCAGCGATTTCAAAAGGAAAAGGAAAGATAAAGTCGCAACCTGTATTAATACTAGTAGTTGTTGCCGCAGTCGGGCCAACGCGTGCCATGTTGCTGGCGCTGATGTCCAATGTAAAGCCAAACGTTAAAGCGACCGTGTCAAACCTGCAATGCAAACTACTCAAGTGGTTCGTGCTGCGAAGCTCCGCGGACTTCGAGCTAAAACTCGAAGAGTTCACTGTGCACATCGAAGTGAACCTTCATTTCACGTGAAATTGCCAGGCTCATGGTGATCACATCATGAACCATTGAGCTCGGTCCGCAAACCAAAACGGCCACGCGGTCTTTACCGTCATGTTTAGCTTGTTCTCCAAGCGCACGAAGAATTGCAGTCGTATCTGGTCGTGAGCCGTATCGGAGACAACTCAAGAGTTGCTGATCTACTTCTGCTTCAACGTCACGCTCGGCTCTGGTCAGGAAAAATTGACTGTAAAAAATATTGTTCACGCTGTTGGCAGAGTTTTCTCGTTGCAGATCGTGGGGAAAGTAGCTTGCACGGCATGTACCTTCCTCTCCATTTGGAATCTGGGTATCTGTCAGAGCCTGAACAACGTCGCGGTTAGGAACAGACCACACGAAGTGCACGCGCTTGATGTCTGTGCGCCCGAGAGTGTAGCGCTCGTGGTGGAGCCAATTGACCACGGAGCGCATCGGGGTCACACCAATTCCACCACTAAAAAGCGCGAAGTGCGAGTAAGTCGCTCGACTATCAATGTCAACAGAAATTCTGCCGTAAGGACCATCCAGCAAAATATCAAACGGTGCTTCATCTTGGACTTCTTCGTCTTTAGGAGCTGCAGCAAGCAATTTCACTGTCCAATCTCCGGCAGCTTTGACGTGAAAAGTGACCATATCCTCATGTGGTGACGATGAGATCGTGAATGGATGCCACTCCAACAACGAGAGCTTAGGGACGCACAAGAACGCATACTGGCCCGCTTCGTACTTGAACTCCTCTCCCGTGTCTTTACGCACGCGCGGGAAGCTGACACGTGTGATTTTTCCAGGCAGCGCCGTCACCGACAATTGGTCACGCGCGATGACGCCCATGCGGTGGTTGCCATTGAGCACGTTTCTGTTGGAGTCCAGGGCCACGTTGTCATCCTTTTTCTTGAACAAGGCTCCCTGCTTGTAGATCTGCATGCGGTAGACCAGTCGGAAGACTAAGTCAATCACCCAAGGCACGAAGCCAACCAGCGCTACTCCCGCACCGTGCACGACGGCAAAAATAATGGTAACAAGGAATAGAACCCAGTGCACGCGCATGAACAGGTCGAAGAACCTGCGGCGGAAGAAGTTCAGCGACATTCCATACAGCAACATCATGGCGGCAAAGGCGATCGTGCCCGTCACCGCCGTGCTGCTCTTATCCCTCTCGTCACCGTGGTGGTGTGCCAGTAGATACGCCAGTCCATGGAGTGCCGAGAGGACGATCGTCACGTACGCGAAGAGTTTGTGGTAGAATAGCGATCTCTCGAACGAGATCCCCGTGAGCTCCAGCAGCAACACATTGTTGCGGATGGCAAAGAAAAACACCAGCAACAACGCGAGCGCGGCTGGCGTTCCCGACCCTCCAACTTCTCTGGCTCCGGCCAGCGCAGCGTTTAGCACCACCAGAATCGCCGCAATGGGCAGCGTGAGCACCAGGTCTCCATTCTTCACATCGAATTTGGCCGTCAGGAAGGGCACTGGGACTGAGAACACCCTCTGCGATAGACTCCATCGGACAGCCAGCCAGGAGCGCAGCAGCGTCTGGACCCTGGCCGGGAAGCAGGTATACCTGTCCCTGGTCTCATCGCTTGAGTCTTGAGCTCGTACGGGGCCGAGGGCTCGACGTTCGGAGTCACCGGCGTCGCCATGGGGATGGGGGACCCTTTACTTGACTTTGTATGGGCGACAGCGGCGCCATGGTTGAAGGCAGCTTCAAGTCGGGAATTCTGAAGTTCGTTCACAACTTGTGGGCTATCGGGTCGATTTGAGAGTGAGAGTGGGGCAAAGTGTGTGCATTGTCGTATTGAGACAGGGTTGGTCGTCATCAGCGGGTTGTAGCGTCTTTACACACATTGATGACGACAGTGTCCATATCACTGCTGCAACAGACCTGACGGGTATACGAGAAGATCTATCGTACCCGAACAGAATTAGTATTTGAATAACGTAAACGGGATGTATCCACAGTGATGGTCGCAGCAGTCCCGTTGAAGGCAACAAATGTGTTGCAATGGCTTCTGAGTCTCACGCTCGCCATTTGGCGGACACTTCCGAACGAGTCCAGTGCGTGTTTAAAACGCTTGGTTGAGTCCAAGTCCTGCTGTGCCACGATGAACACCTGGTCGCGTGCACTGACACCCAGTCGTTTGCCATATTGATAGCAGCTGCTGCCTCCTTCCGGGCGGCATTTAGATCGCAACAGAGGAAGTGAAACTGCACGAATAACTTGCGTCGGACAGAGAGCCTCTTGGCGCCAAATGCCACAATGCTAGTGGGCACATCTCACTTTCCCGAAGATGTCGGTAAGATACCTCGATGTTTTCCTCAATAGTTTCGACGAGCAGTGCACGCTCGACACCAACAACTGACTCCGCGCCTAATTCAGTTTGAGAACCTCGCCTAATTCAGTTCAGATTAAAATCCAAAAATGAATTGCCCAGCCGCTTTGAATTGAAGCCCTCAATATAGACATCAGGTTCCGTCCGCGCCAATACAAGCCGCAAGTGCCACGTCACTCTTCCTCATGGCAACCACGAGCCAGGCGATCCGGCGTCAGACGCAGCGCGTGGACGCATCGCTCGTGGCGCTGCTGCTGCTCTCCGTGAGTCTCAAGCTGCTGCTGCTGCCGTCCTACGCCAGCACGGACTTGGAGGTGCACCGCAACTGGCTGAGCCTGACGCACGAGCTGCCCCGACAGAGATGGTACCACGAACGCACCAGCCAGTGGACGCTCGACTACCCGCCCTTCTTCGCCTACTTTGAGTACGCGCTGTCCTTCGCGGCTGCGCTCGTCGACCAGAGCATGCTGGTCATCTCGGCCGCGCCCGTTTTCTCGCCCTCCGTGCTGCTGTTCCAGCGCCTGAGCGTCATCGCGTCCGATCTACTGCTCTTCTACGCGCTTCACGCCTACTGCTCGTCGTGGCCCACCGTGACCACCACCGAGTGGGCCTTTCCAGGGCCAAGCGGCTGGCCATTATGCTCATCACGGTGCTGGACGCGGGGCTGCTGTACGTGGACCATATCCACTTCCAGTACAACGGCATGCTGCTCGGCCTGCTGATCCTGTCGGCCACCAAGTTGAGGCTGCAGCAGGACCTGCAGGGCGCATTCCTGTACGCGGTGTTGCTCATGTTCAAGCACATTTATTTGTACGCGGCCCCGCTCTATTTCATCTACTTGCTGGGCCATTATTGCTACGTGAAGAAACCAGAGATCATGTCGGAATCCTCGGACAGTGACGGAGAAGCGAAGGTGCTGCGCAAGAGGTCCATCTCCAGCACGGATGTGCACGAGACCATTCAGGACATTCACGATGGCAACGTCGTCTTCTCCTTTGTGAACTTTGTGAAGCTCGGCGTCATGGTGCTGGCGGTGTTTGGTCTCGCCTTTGGATCGGTGCTGTGGAACCACGAGGACCCGATCGCCGGCATGAAGCAGATTATTTCGCGTTTGTTCCCAGTACAGAGGGGCTGTGTCATGCATACTGGGCACCCAACGTGTGGGCGCTCTACGCTTTCTTGGACAAGGTATTGGTGATCTTCGGGTTTGGCGGCGCGAGTCAAGGTGTCGCGCTGATGAGCGGTGGGCTCGTGCAGGAGGCCAGCTTTGCGGTGCTGCCAGCAGTGTCGCCGCTTGTATGCGCTATGCTGGCGTTTGCATTAATGGCGCCAGTGTTACAGAGCATCTGGAAATACCCGGACTCGTCGCTGTTCACGAGCGCGCTCGCGTACTGCATGCTCTGCTCGTTCCTACTGGGTTATCACGTGCACGAGAAGGCCATCCTCCAGGTAATACTGCCGCTTGCGCTCATGGCTGCTGACAGCGTCAATAGCATGCGACTGTACCGATTTGCGTCGGGCGTTGCCACGATCTCGCTGTTCCCGCTCCTCTTTACGGCCGCTGAACAGGGGCCTAAGGTGCTCTTGGGCCTTCTTCATGCGCTGCTGGCGGAGCTAGCACTGGTTCCACTGCTCAAGCACTCGCTGAAGGAACGGCATATAAAAGTTAGAGCTGTGGGCATGTCTACGTTCGAACGAGCCTTCCTTGGCGGTCTCGCGAGTGTGGCTGTGCTGGCAGCAGTATTCCCGTATATTCCACGCATCGGCGCTCGATACCCGTTTCTGCCACTCATGCTAATCTCGGTTGGGTGCGCCATCGGCAACGTCTACGTCTGGGGCTTTACAGTCACCCAGCACTTCCGAAAACTCGATGCTGTGAAGTCTTACTTGGATGCGCGGAGACCCAAATACTAGGAGAGTAGTCAGCAGGGTATTTGCAGCGCGCTGTGATCAGCGTACAAAGAAACCACAATGAAATAGAAGGGTATTATTTCCTTGTCGTTTATTCATGCATAGCAAGCTATTCACCTGCGCGAACATGCTTGCTTCCTCTACGACAGCTTGCCAAGCTGCTGCTTCTTCTTGATAGAGTTCAAGGCGTGGAAGACACCTGTGTCTACAAGTCCCAGAATCGTGAAGACGCCGCCGATCACTGCGCACAGGTGCGTGATGAAGTGATAAAACGGAATGCTGTCCGTCGTGATTTGCACTACCAGCGGCGAGATGTCAAAGGTAAAGAGCGCAGACGGTTCCTTGTCGAAGTACTGTGTCGTAGTTGCCGAGAACTCGTACGTCCGCTGCTGGAAATGCGTTTTCCGCGTATTATCCTGGTTGTCAAAGCCCACAACCTGTGTCCGTCCACAACAACAAGTTCAGTTAGACACGACAACTAGCGCACTGCTTAAGCTACGAACACTTACGTTTAAGAAGTGTTCCACCGTGGCGTTTTCACCATCACTCGTGTAAAGCTTGTTATCCAGGGAAAGCGATTCGATGGAGCCGCAAGCGCTCTGGCGCCTCCAGCCAACAGATTATCTGTGCGTCGCACTTGACCGAAAGAGAAGTGATTCACGCGATGTGATATATCCACGGCCTGAAGGTTGAATGACACGTCGTCGGAGCGAGCCGTAAACACCAGCATACCAGGAACACGGTTGACGCTGATACTCCCCGAAATCTCGCAGCCCTCCACAGCGCCAGTTTGTACGGTGGTTGACGGGCGGTGCTTCTTGAAGTCGAGGCCTTCCAGATTCTCTTCGTTCACACGCACAGGCAGGGGCAGGCCCAGACGGTTGTTGTTCACGTTCACCTCCTCGGCAAAGTCGGCATCCGGCTCAAGACGACGGAAAAACAGGTCCAGGAACTGCAACAAGTGCTCTGTCTTGCGCGGGCCGTTGTAGATGTACCGCGTGGACGTGCTTCCGTACATGTAGATCAGCATGGACGGAAAGGCACGAATGTGGGCGCGTCGGCAGAGCCACACCGCCTCCGGGTCCGTGCAGTCGACTGACGCCATCCGCACCATCTCACTGTACTCGGGGTGGTCCGGCAGCTGCGCCGCGGCGCGTTCCCACTCGGGGTGCAGCTGGTGGCAGAACGGGCACCAGGGCGCGTAGAAGTTGACGAGCACGAGCTCGTACTTGGCCATGAAATCGTCAAATGTCTTGCTGGTCAACGGCGTCGAGTAGTGGACGCTGGTCTGGGTGTCGCGGTGGACGCCTCCCCAGACGGGGATGCCCTTCTCGTGGTTGTCGATCACGACCTCGTCCAGGCGCTCGACCTCGTTGGTGTTCCGGTCCGCGGCCAGACGGAAGTGGCGGATGTGGCGCGTGAGGTTCGTGAAGCGCTGACCCATGTGGTCCTCCAGGTCCACGCTGGCCACGGCGCAGGGCACGTTTAGCAGACTCACGTTGAAGTTCACGCGCAGCCGGTCCTCCTGGTGCTCGTCCATGACGACGGTGGTCTTGGTGCTGTTCTCTCTATAGGCCTCGTAGTTGGTGGCCAGCAGCAGGGCCATGGCGAGGAAGGACAGCAGCGAGAAGAAGCTGCCACTGAACGTGTGGACCGTCAGGTCCTCCGGCACTTGTCTGTGGGTCACAGCACGAGTTATCACGAGGGGGTTAGTTGGTTGTGACTGCAAGACGGGGGAGATGCTGTGGACCAAGTGGCGGCGGCTGGAACTAGCTCGTTAAGCGGAGACGAGCAGGCAGACACATACCGGAAGAAGTCGAGCTTCGCCATCGTGCCACGTGACGATTTTTAACTGAAGGTCTATTATTGAGGGGCGGAAATGAGCCAATAAGAGGAGAGGAGGAGGGTTTGAATAGAAGCCCGTCTTGTATTAAAAGCGCTTCTTATGTGAAGCAGCTGCGAATTCTGCGGAGACCTCGATGGCTGGTTCTAATAACGTAAATTCCCGAACAATACCCGGGGCACTATTTAACAGTACCCTCATCTGCTCACAAAAGGTTACACTGTATTACTCGTGGTTACAGTCTACTTTGCCATGCCTACTCGTCAATCAGAGCAATGTCATCGAGCGCATCGTGAAGATCGTCGAGGTTGAAGTCAACCTCGTCCTGCTCGGCCTCCCTCGAAGCCTCCCACTTCCCTTGAAACCTCTCTCCGTACACGTCGTGTCTTGCAATATGCCAGTCCATGCAGTGGTCAGCAAAACCTGCAGCAGCGACTGAATTGGCCACCGTACCGCTGTCCGTGTCGCGCCAAGCCTTCCTGACCCACCCGCAGACAATCCCTACCGACGGCATACGAGGGTTACCGAACCTGGTGTACTCCACCTTATCGCTCTCCTTCCACGCGTTAATCTCGAGGTACAACAGGTCCTTGAACGTCTTGTAGATGCCGATATCGCCCGCTTGTAGGTATGGCGTGAGTCCCCCAGGAATGACACACATGCTCACGTTACGAGCAGCGCACTTAGCCTTCACCTCCTTGGAGATATGCGCGCGCATCGAGTCCCAAACAAGATGCTTTCCTTCGCCCGTATCGACTAGCGGGAAGGCGAGGTCAATCCAGCGCTTCAACAGCTGGCTGTCAACCCACGCGCGAGGCTGGTGGGCCACATAAACGCCACCAACTTTGTCAAACGAGGGCAATGCTTTACCCTTCCATATCAGAAGTGGTGGAAGCTTTTTGCCCGACGCTGACACCGCCAGTACTGCGGTAATCCGCATCGATGAAAACCCAGTCGAGCGGACCACAACGTAGCGACTTCCGGTGATGTCCACGGTCTGATTACGCGCGTCTTCAAAATAGACGGCCGTTTCATCCATCAGAATCGTGCGCTCTAGGTCCATTTCAGGCTTAGCAATTTGCAGGAACTTCATGTACGAAACGGCTCGATCCACTAGCTTGTCATCACTGAGCGTTGTGAGGTTGGTGCGACGCCGGAGAGACAGCCCGTAGCGACGCATGAAGCTCGTGATCCAGTGAGGGGAGGCTGTGAAGCCACCAGGGCTGGCGCTGCTGGTACATTGACACGCGAAAATAACTCTGGCCATATGGCCAATCCACGCACGTGTCACCTTCTCCTTCTTGAGCCTCTTGGCCACGACCTCATCGTAGAGCGCTTCCTCCATTGCGCCTGAAAGAGGACGCCTCCCACCACCTGCTACACGTCTGTTGGCCGGGTCAGCAGCCAGCAGTTTTTCACGGTCACGCCACCACCTGCGCACGCTGCCGCCGTCTAGCTTCCAGCCCTTCGCACTGAAGTGCTTAATTGCTCGCGTAGGGACGCCGTCACCTTCTTGTTCGATCCACCGAAGGACCTCTTGCTTGCGCCAAATGCTGATGGGGATCCTTGTTGGCATTTTGGCGAATAATGACGTTCTGGTAGCTCGAAATAGATCTGGGCTGCTTGAATGGTTGACTATGGCTGTTTTAAATAGTGAGGTAGCCTCTTATGAGATGGTTGGTCGCCGGAGTGGCCAGTGAAGGCAAGGTTACATGGGGTTACGATGAGGTTACTCCGAGAGGGTACTATTCGGGTACAGGGTATTATTCGGGAATTTCCGTTAGTAGGCACATCTTTTACGGAAAGTGGTGGAGCTCCGCTGCCGTGCGCCACGGATCGGATCACGTCGACTGGCTTGGTCTTTTTCGCCTCTTTTTGCACTTGCCGCGGTGTTTCATCGTGACAGAAGGGTTCTTGCAGTGATCGACTTCCAGAAGAAGGTCGTTGGCGTACGTCTTGTTGTCCGAGCCGCACAGAGGAAGGTATTCGCGAGAGCAGAACGTCCGACACTTCTCCGCCAGTCGGGCTCCTTCCGCGCTCTCAAGTGCGAAGGTCCCCATCAACACCAGTGTCGTAGTCACAAAGACCATCAGCTTGCTCATGTTGCGCGGGTGTTGTTCGAGAGCGTGGATTTTAAAAGGACTACGACTTCCTAGCGATTTTAAACTCTGAGGTCGTTGGACAGTAACCCAGCAATCGTGCGCCTTCACAGATTATAACATAATCGGATTTTGAAGCTTACGCACAATATGCGTAAAGGTCAAAATCCGTGTCCCATCATAATCCGTGTTACCCTCTCAACAATACACAAACCAAGTCAAACGGCCACAAGCAAAATGTTTTGCTTAGTGTCTGTGTAACACAGACACTACTCACAAAATCCCCTCCCTCCAATCAATTATAACTAGCCGAGCGCCGCCGCTTCGCGAACGGTGTGTTTTTGTAGTGTTGGTGTCCGTCCCGCTCGCTTGCAGCTCGCTCCACTACTGGGGAAGAGCCGCCTTCGCTGGGCTCGGCAGCTGGTTGGTCTCACGAAAATATGCATTATCGCATGCAATATGCCAAAGATCTCAAACCCGACCCATAGAGGGTGTACCCATGCTTTAAGATAGGTCCAGTTTTTGTGACAGGAAAGTGTGCGTGACCGACAGACGTGACACTCTACCACGGTACAGACAATCCTCTTCTTAGTGGTATCCCATTTAGTGATACCCTCTAGTTAGTGCGGTTAGACCCCTCTCCCGATGACCGTTGGTATACAAAACCAAGTCAAAACTTCCTCTGACCTCTAGATTGTGCTTTGTGATACAAAAACCTCGCATATCACTTACTAGAGGTTCTTAACTATTGAATTCGGCCATTCCGTGAAGCACGTCCGAAGAAATCAACCAAGGACAATTGCTGTTTACGCCCTCGCTTTCTGCATAACTCCTCTCTAAACGCACTCGGAATCGATCGGAAGCCTATCACTACCGCGGATGACACGCCCAAAGCATCAGTGTAAATAAAAAGCTTTGCCATCCTCTGCAGTCGCTCCTGTAGTTCCTCGTCGGTAATGTTTGCGGCGGTCACCACCGTATCAGCCATATCTTGCATGTCTTCCTCCTACTCGCTACTACACTCAAGGCTGTCCTTCTACTGAAAATGAAGGCACGGAAGCTGGAACGCCTTCTGAGCCCAGCGGGCAAGCTGGCAGAGGGGTATGTCGTCCTTACGACGACAAATCTACAGCCACTGGGCATTGGTGAGGCTGATGCTGGTGCTGGATGGCTTGGTGGGCGATGGCATCGTGTGAGCTTCAGAAATGAGCTTGGTGGGCGATGGCATCATGTGAGCTTCAGAAATGAGCTTAGTGGGCGATGGCATGGTGTGAGCTTCAGAAATGAGCTTCGACCAGTAAGCTGAACCACGATGTCACCCCACTAATGTCAAATGTACCACTTATATGGTACAGTTCTTGATAGTGATACCTCTTGCTAGTGATAAATAGCCTCCTCCCGAGGCTATCACTAAGAAGAGGATTGTCTGTAGTTGTTTAACCCTTTGACTACCGGACTCCTTCTTATGGATGAATATCGTTAAAACTCCGACCGCATTTAAGATTTGTAAACTGACGATTAGCCAGTCAGAGAGCTCTAAGCTCATCGATAGCGAATCAGAACGCATCTGGTCGTGTTTTCAACCAATCGCGTTGCGGGTCCTATGCCTGGTCGTCATCCGACATATCGGGTCGGAGGGGAAGCAAAGTTATTGCTATGTCCATATAAAACAAGAGTCATTCGCATATTTCCCGAATAACACGCACCCACCGACAAAACTCCGACCCACGAGATGAGCCTGGACGACCTCGCCCCTGCCAACACGAAGCGTGCCCGTGACAGTGCGGGCGTTCGTTCATGAAATTCTAAGAGGAAGAAGAAGTGAGTTGGGAGTACTTGAAGACGTGCATGAAGCGTGACAGTGCTCCGCTCATCTTAGAAGAGGTGGTAGACAAGTTCGTAATGCACCTGGCGTTCAAGGAAGGCCTCAAGGGAAGCTTCTCGCTCGGCATTCAGTGACGCAGTACTTCCGCCAAGCCAAGAACTGGCTCCTGGACCAATTTCCACAGCACCGTGCCGGTGTGGACGCACGTCTGCTCAAGAAGGGTCAGACGCTGGAGCGGTACTGCTTGAAGCGCGAGTCCGGATGTTTCGTAAACAAGGCCCCGCATGCACGAAGAAGGCGCTCAAGAAAATGATGTTGTATTTGTATTCAAGTGCTTCCTCGCCTGCTGATTACCAAGACACAGTGCTTATATGCCTGCTTTGGTTTCTTTTTGGTCGAGCGTCCGACTTAACGCTGCTTCGAAAGCCGAACCTAAGCATTGCATCTGGCGACTTCTTCTTCGTCCGGTTCATCCGCATCAAGACCTCGGAAGAGCAAGGCCTCTCCCTATTCCCTGACGAAGACTTCGCGACGTGCCCTCTCCTCGCTATTGCGCTCGCGTTGATCCTGCAGACATCACCGACGGCTTCTCTCCTCAGCCATATACCCGAGCAGAAGCTGCTTGCGACGTCAGAGCTTGGTCCGTCCACCCCATTAATTGACGTGCTTGATCATCCAGAGGGTGTGGCGCTTAGTCAACCTGAGCCTGACAAGCCGAAGGACGCGCAAACAAATGCTCCAGGAGTCCACAGCTACGTGAACCGCGTTCTTGAGCGTGTTACCAAAAACGCTGGAGTCTCAGAGCATCTCACCTCTCACTCCTTTCGCCGAGGAGGTGCGCAGCATGCCAACAGCGCGGGTCTCAGCGCGCAGAGGATATTTGATCGAGGAGCTTGGAATATGACGGCGACAAACAAAGCCTTCGCATATGTCTTCAACACGCCGAGCGAGGATCACAAAGTCGCCAAAGTCTTGAGTAGCCATGCGCCCGCGAAGAAAGTGCCGCTGCTTTCGCTTGATATGTTTGACACCCACACACAAACCAAGGTCGAAGCTGTAGCAGCTGTACTCTTCAACGCTTCGTTGGGCTTGGAATCTGCGCAATTCAACGTGAGTCAACGCGTGGCAGAGACTCTGACGGCGTACCTGATCCTCCACTATCCGTCGATGAAGCACTTCAATGTCGGGGTCATGCCTTGGAGCGACTTGAACTCTGTGTCATCACGTGTGGGTATGCCATCGCTGAGCTGTTAGCGTGGTCGTCGCACATCGCCAGCTCATGTACCAAGCAAAACAAATCTGGGGAGGACACAGCACCAAAAGAGACATCATCTGCAATCGCTGAGCATCCAATGTTCGTTCGTCAAACGGCCTTGATTGAACAGTTAATTCAGGTGAATCAGCGCCTCGACGCTCGACTAGCTATCATGGAAGCTAAGATCTGTGAAGAACCACAGCACACACCAGCGAAGAACAAGATAAGTGAGGATGAGGAAGGCACCAGCGAGCGACCAGCAAAGCGTCGACGTGCATCAGCTGCTACAAACCTGAAAGATGTTTGGTTCACTTGGTATGCACAAGAGCCTCGGTTGTGGAGCTCGACGGACAGTCAAAGCAAGCACGCAAAATCCAACGCGAAGTGGCTGGTGGCTTTCGTGAAGCTGTTCTTGACAACGGGCTTCCACCTTAAAGAAGACTCTCCACGGTACCGCGAGACGTCCTCGAGTTTGGCACTACTGCCGAAGTCACGATGCTGGCGTTTCTTCGTAGTCACAACATAGTCGCTCGAGGAAGCCACAACATCTTGAAACACATGCGCTCGCTTCACAAGTCGGGGGCACTCAACGATCATGTGGCCCACTTTCGACAGATTCAAGCTGCAGGTCAAATCACTGACCCTTCTCCGCCTTACACGCACAACATCATTCAGTTAGTTGTAGTGTAAGCCGATGAATTTCCGTACCTTGTCTCCAAAATTCATTTCGTATTTTGCTCCCCAAGACAAGACCTCCTTGGCTTCACGATGCCGATCGTCAGGCCGCCTGAAAACTCGATCAGCTCCAAGAAGGCATTCAAGTCCCTGTGCATCAAGACAGCTCAAAGCATCGGTGGATTTCGCGTTAGTGACGAGGCCATCCGCCATCTTCGCCTTACCATGGTGTGCACTGTGGAGATGCCACACTTCTTCCTGAAGCTTTGCGTGCCATCTTCGTGTCGCTCGCCGAAAAGAAGAAGCGCCGCATTAACCTTGACGATGTGCGCGAGTGGCTTCAGCCCGAAGAGCGCAGTGCCAGCACGGACACCGGAGATGCTGACGAAGACGCTGGTGAACAGGAGTGGAGCCCTAGCTCAAGTCTTGAAGCCCAGCCGCTCTTCGGTGTACGCAAGATCTTGGATCGCAAACACGTCGAGGGAACGACGTACTACCTAGTAGACTGGGAGCCGACCTTCGAGCCACGAAAGCATGTTGGAGAGACGCTGATTGCTCGCTTTGAAAGGGAGCATCGCGCTCTTGTTCGTCGCACCTACATCGAAGACAAGGCAAAGGAGGACAACTCGCTAAACATGACCGTAGGATAAAACAAGAAACGATTGGGCTGCAAACAATGTTTGATTACAAGCTTTTATGATGGTAGAATCTCACTCGTACAACAATGTTAGCCCCCAAGCACGGAACACAAAGCTTAACCTCCTTCTGGAACAGCAATGTTAACCTCCAAGCTTAGGACACAAAGTTTAACTGGAGAAAGCTCTACATCGCAAACCACCAGTAGCACTCAGTCACACACACACAGCACACCGCACACGCACGCACGCTCTCACACTGACGCTCATAGCTGGAATCGAACCAGCACCTCCGAGTTTGTTAGGCTCGGACCCGTCCTTCGGGCAACATGAGCAGGGATACGAGACTTAAACACAAGCGTGCCAAAAATCCCGAATGAAACAACATTCAACGCGTCGGCAGCGCTGAGCCACTAATATAACGCTGTGGCTGGCCAATCATTTGTATGCGTAATTACACGCTTTTTACAGCCGTAATTACTGTCTGTAAAACCAGAGTTCTTACGCAAGTGCCTTTTTAGTAGCCCCCAATTCTCGAGTCGGCCCTCATTATTCAATATGCCAGCTGCGGCTCACATGGCTCTGCTGCTAAAAACTGTGCATTTTTTTGGGCTCCTAACTTCTCCCACAGGCCGTTTCAGAGCCTGTGAATGCGCCTATAGTCTTGCCCTTTTGCACGCTGCTAGCTGTATCAAATCGACACATGCTATCTTCTGACCTACCCTCATCTTGCGTTAAAGTACGAGTCCCTCCCTCTGTTTTTGTCACGGGTACCGCATTTTCGGTACCGTCGGAGAAAGTCGGGGGTCGGAGCCGTGATGGTATGGACATCCGTATTTACACCAATGAAAATCCATGATATCATAATATTTTGTCGAATCGGAGCACACCATTTTGTGTGGTGGGATAGCATTTTGAGCAAAATGTGGTTCACGGTACTTCCCCCACTCTAACTATCACGACGGATCCCCGCGGAAGATGATTTGCCGTACGTGTCACGAAGACCCATGCGATTGGGCTACGTGCGGCAAGGAACTCTGCGAGAGCAGAAGCCGCCTCCTCGGTGTGTACAGGGTCCCGCACCCGAAGCGGCTCAACAAGACACTATATCAGCTGTATTTCTATCTCAAGTTTGGCCGACTAGACTCCGACCCGACGCACCTTCTCCCATCGTGCGTGAGAGATAACTTATCTCGCCCAAGCTAGTAAGTCTTATCACTGCAATAACATTTGCGCCACTTGCTTACGATTTGTTTTCCACTTTTGCTTTGCTCAGGCGCAGGCAAGCGTTGGGTGTCCCTCCTCACAGTGTTCCCAGTGCGAGGAGCTGACCCTCAAAGAAAGACCTGTGGCTCTATCGCCACAATGCTGTTGCTCCTGACCCCACTACTGGTGGAGCTGGTGCCGTTGCAGCCGATCGTGGGCAACGTCGCGAGGTGCGCAATTGGGCGGTAGTCGAGCTGCTGGCAGTGCTGACAGAGCGACAAGGTGGTGGAGGTGGTGCCGTTGTAGACGCACGGTGCGCATTGCGGGAGTGGACATGCCATTGAGTATGGCAGCGTCGTGCCGCTGGCAGTGCCGCCAGAGCGACAAGGTGATGGAGGTGGTGCAACGTTGTAGACGCTCGGTAGGATATTGTGGCAGTAGCCATGCCATTGCGTATGGCAGCGTCGTGCCGCTGACAGTGCCGAGACAGAACGACAAGGTGGTGGAGGTGGTGCCGTTGCAGCCTTTCGTCACGTGCTTATGATGTCTGAAAAATCACTCTGCCCAAGAAATCGCTTTCCAGACCAAAAGTCACCTATATCGTTTAGCGAAACTGTACTCACTGCCTGCTCCAATCCAAGATATGCGTCGAATTCATCCGGTGTTGTCTGAGTCTGTCCTCGTAAAGCTAGCATCTCATTTGTCCAGAGACGAACGGAAGCCTTGAAAGTTTCCGAAACAAATAGCGAGAAAGTCCCAATTTCCCTCGTCGCGATAAGCGTTCCTGATAGTCTCTCTGCGGTGAGATGGAGACCACTGTCTGTCGTCAACGATTCGATGTATGCCTTTGCAGCACACTCACTGTCGTCGTGATAAACCTGACCATCGCCGTCGGCATCACCGTCGGCGTCGATGGTCGTAGTATGTGCGGCTTCACTTGCACCTTCATCTTCCGTGTCTTCGTCTACATCGTCGCATATGTAGTCGCTGCTACTTGAGTAACCAAGAGTGAGAAGCAGCCATTGCCCGGGGCTGGTAAATCGAGAAGTAAGAGAAAGGCACGAATCACGGGTCCGAATCTTCGTGAAGCACGTGAGTTGGCAACTAGATATCACGTTGGACACAATATTGAACTATGCTCGACTTCGATTACTTGCACTTGAAATACAACAGATTACTTGAAGTACTACAGTAGCTGCCAATTTCATTCGATCAGCTCCCGATGACGGCCGCGACGGCTGCAGGCAGCACGTGAATCCTCGTCGTAACCACACGGGCAGCTATGATGAAGACGTTTGCGCTACAGCTCCCACGGGTAACCGAGGGTCTCAGTGCCATCGAGAACTTCATCAGCGTGAGTCCTGCGTCGGTAACAGCACCAACCCGCAGCTCCGCGAAGCACGTATATGTAGGGTGAGACGTCGGTACGGGACCCCGCCACAGAAGCAGCACTAACAGCGAAATCACCGCCCGCACGAGGACAAGATGTCTGTGCACCAACTAGCACTTCAACATCGGTATAAACGGCACCGACTAGCAGCGGCACGGGCACCTCAACAGCGTCGTGGACCGTCTTCAGATGCTCTTGCGGATGTGGCTGCAGTACACCGTGACTGTGCTCTGAGTAAGCCGTGCAGTTCGACGCGAGCTGTCGAAGGAGCGGCAGTGACCTCGTAGCACCACCACAGCAGCAGCAGTAACAGCGAGCGCTCCAGTAACAGCGAGCGCTCCAGCAACAGCGAGCGCTCCGCCTCCACGTGGGCAAGATGAATGTGGGCGGCACCAACTAGCATACCAACGTCGGCACCGAATTGCAGCGGCACGGGCACCTCAACAGCGTCGTGGGCGAGCCGCCAGGGGCGCCAGTGACCTCGTGGTTACCAATCATATGCACCAGCAACAGGATCGAGTGCTCCGCAATCGTGATGAGCGAGGCGTCGTTGAGCAGTGGTTGTGCAGATCTTGGTATTGCGGGTGACGGAGTGAGCTGCATGCAAGTGCTGGGACCGCCGCAAATTGCAAAGTGAAATGTGCAGCGGGTGGCAAAATTATCGCTTCTCCTTATCGACTTTCTTGCGTGCATTGAAGCGCTAGCGAGCCGCTTGAAATTGGCACCAAAACGGGACCAACGTTGAAGTTAACAAACCAAGGCTGATGATGGGCCCTCTAAGATTCCGCCAATCGTCAGGCGAAGGGATAAGATTCCTACAATCGCGTGCGGTAAAGTCTGCTCATTGGTCAACCCGGATCAGTGGCTGAAAAAACACGTGCAAACCCGCGGGTCTTTTTTCGAAGGGATCTGTTGATCTCAGAGTGGAACAGAGTGGAAGGCTGAAGTGGACCTGAGGTGCAACTATTCCGGATCGCCACGGGTGACAACAACGGCGTCAGACTGTCGGCAGCGCGACGTCACATCTGGTGATCGCTGTGGCGGCGGCGCTGCTTTCCGCAGCAAGATGAAGCCATGTTCATGACAATTATGGAGTCTGGTGGTGTGATCTAAGCTTTCTTGTATTGACGTCCTCTCGCCGACAAGGTGGCTCGATGAGCATTGTGGCGGTGGCCATGCCGTCGAGCACGGCAGCGTCGTGCTGCTGGCGGTGTCGATAGAATCTCGTTGATGGCGATAGTGCAGCTGGTTCGGTTGCAGCCGTATGTTCAATATTACTGCTAGAATTGTACTCACAGTTGCTTACTTTTGGCTACCATTGCGGCTGTCGCGCCAAACTCGCGAAGGTCGTTGACCATGTTCACGTTCTTCTTCAGAGTTCTCCACATGATTGCCTCATTCGGGACTCCTCTCATGCACGCCCTGGTTGACGCCACATCCGACGGGTAGGATCGTGAAAACAAGCAACCCTGGTTGAAGGCATCTCATGTCATTGAATCCTGCGTCCGCAGCTTTATCAATCCAGTAGAGCACATTTGCCAGCATCGGCATAATGCGGCAGCTCTCGACATACCGCTTTCTCATGTCTCGGCGAAATTGACGGCGACCGCGCTGATCCGCATGGCTTCCCCGCTGATTCACTATCCGCGGGTGGTTTATCACCACCTCCTCCATAGCAGTCACAAATCGTGCAAGATCCCGTTTGCGGAAGCGAATCATACGCAAAGTTACCTAGACAGCGAGCAGCAACCTGTCAGTTTAGCACTAAACCAATTACCGAAGATAGATGTCACCTGCGAGTTTGCAAACGACGTTAGCATGTAGGATCCGACGATACCGGTTGCATCCGCAGGCATGTCGCTCTTGTCAATGAACTCAGCTAAAGTTCACGCTTCATTTTCTCCAAGCAGTAGTCTACATGATTACACGATGATCGCCGCATCGAGTGTCCTGTAGTGTTAAAGCATTGTTAGTCTTCAGCATTGATATGGAGCGATGATACTGAGGAGCTGTTTCCTTACCATTCGCAGCGAGCTCCCAGGAGTCACCGTGATAGGAGTCCCAAACTGCTTTATAAACGCGTCAAAAACGCCTTCGTCCGGCAAGCCCATGGAGTCAAATGTTTCTGGGAAGGCCAATTTCGTAATGATCTCCGATATTGATTCACTTGATGACGGCTGAGAGGTCCACCATCTCCAACTTCAACGTCCTGTGTTGGGCTATATGCAATGGGAATCATGTGAAAGCGCTACCAGCTTCACCACCGCCATCGACTAGTCTCTATCGGCACTGCCAGCAGCACGACGCTGCCGTCTGTGGCAGCATCGCCACCACCACGCCAGCATCTTACGACCTTGCCACCGAACGTCTGCGACTGAACCGGACTCGCCACCTTCACCACATTGTCGCTCTGGCTTGGCACAGACAGCAGCACGACGCTGCCGTCCATGGCGGCATGGCCACCACCACGCCAGAATCTCACGACCTTGCCACCGATCGTCTGCGACTGAACCGGACTCGCCACCTTCACCACATTCTCGCTCTAGCTTGGCACAGACAGCAGCACGACGCTGCCGTCCATGGCGGTATCGCCACCACCACGCCAGCATCTCAGGACATTTGCCACCGAACGTCTGCGACCGCACCAGACTTACCACCTTCACCACATTGTCGCTCTAGCTTGGCACAGACAGCAGCACGACGCTGCCGTCCATGGCGGCATGGCCACCACCACGCCAAAATCTCACGACCTTGCCACCGAACGTCTGCGACTGCACCAGACTCGCCACCTTCACCACATTGTCGCTCTAGCTTGGCACAGACAGCAGCACGACGCTGCCGTCCGTGGCGGCATGGCCACCACCACGCCAGAATCTCACGACCTTGCCACCGATCGTCTGCGACTGAACCGGACTCGCCACCTTCACCACATTCTCGCTCTAGCTTGGCACAGACAGCAGCACGACGCTGCCGTCCGTGGCGGCATGGCCACCACCACGCCAGAATCTCACGACCTTGCCACCGATCGTCTGCGACTGAACCGGACTCGCCACCTTCACCACATTCTCGCTCTAGCTTGGCACAGACAGCAGCACGACGCTGCCGTCCATGGCGGCATGGCCACCACCACGCCAAAATCTCACGACCTTGCCACCGAACGTCTGCAACCGCACCAGACTCGCCACCTTCACCACATTGTCGCTCTAGCTTGGCACAGACAGCAGCACGACGCTGCCGTCCATGGCGGCATGGCCACCACCACGCCAGCATCTCACGACCTTGCCACCGAACGTCTGCGACCGCACCAGACTCGCCACCTTCACCACGTGTTCCCTCTAGCTTGGCACAGACAGCAGCACGACGCTGCCGTCCGTGGCGGCATCGCCACCACCACGCCAGAATCTCACGACCTTGCCACCGATCGTCTGCGACTGAACCGGACTCGCCACCTTCACCACATTCTCGCTCTAGCTTGGCACAGACAGCAGCACGACGCTGCCGTCCGTGGCGGCATCGCCACCACCACGCCAGCATCTCACGACCTTGCCACCGAACGTCTGCGACCGCACCAGACTCGCCACCTTCACCACGTTGTCGCTCTAGCTTGGCACAGACAGCAGCACGACGCTGCCGTCCGTGGCGGCATGGCCACCACCACGCCAGAATCTCACGACCTTGCCACCGATCGTCTGCGACTGAACCGGACTCGCCACCTTCACCACATTCTCGCTCTAGCTTGGCACAGACAGCAGCACGACGCTGCCGTCCATGGCGGCATCGCCACCACCACGCCAGCATCTCAGGACATTTGCCACCGAACGTCTGCGACCGCACCAGACTCGCCACCTTCACCACATTGTCGCTCTAGCTTGGCACAGACAGCAGCACGACGCTGCCGTCCATGGCGGCATCGCCACCACCACGCCAGAATCTCATGACCTTGCCACCGATCGTCTGCGACTGAACCGGACTCGCCACCTTCACCACATTCTCGCTCTAGCTTGGCACAGACAGCAGCACGACGCTGCCGTCCATGGCGGCATCGCCACCACCACGCCAGCATCTCAGGACATTTGCCACCGAACGTCTGCGACCGCACCAGACTCGCCACCTTCACCACATTGTCGCTCTAGCTTGGCACAGACAGCAGCACGACGCTGCCGTCCGTGGCGGCATGGCCACCACCACGCCAGCATCTCACGACCTTGCCACCGAACGTCTGCGACCGCACCAGACTCGCCACCTTCACCACAATGTCGCTCTGGCTTGGCACAGACAGCAGCACGACGCTGCCGTCCGTGGCGTCATGGCCACCACCACGCCAGCATCTCACGACCTTGCCACCGAACGTCTGCGACCACACCAGGCTCGCCACCTTCACCACATTGTCGCTCTGGCCTGGCACAGCCAGCAGCACGACGCTGCCGGCCGTGGCGGCATGGCCACCACCACGCCAGCATCTCACGACCTTGCCACCGAACGTCTGCGACCGCACCAGACTCGCCACCTTCACCACATTGTCGCTCTAGCTTGGCACAGACAGCAGCACGACGCTGCCGTCCGTGGCGGCATCGCCACCACCACGCCAGCATCTCACGACCTTGCCACCGATCGTCTGCGACTGAACCGGACTCGCCACCTTCACCACATTCTCGCTCTAGCTTGGCACAGACAGCAGCACGACGCTGCCGTCCGTGGCGGCATCGCCACCACCACGCCAGCATCTCACGACCTTGCCACCGAACGTCTGCGACTGCACCAGACTCGCCACCTTCACCACATTGTCGCTCTAGCTTGGCACAGACAGCAGCACGACGCTGCCGTCCGTGGCGGCATGGCCACCACCACGCCAGAATCTCACGACCTTGCCACCGAACGTCTGCGACCGCACCAGACTCGCCACCTTCACCACATTCTCGCTCTAGCTTGGCACAGACAGCAGCACGACGCTGCCGTCCGTGGCGGCATCGCCACCACCACGCCAGCATCTCACGACCTTGCCACCGAACGTCTGCGACTGAACCGGACTCGCCACCTTCACCACATTGTCGCTCTGGCTTGGCACAGACAGCAGCACGACGCTGCCGTCCATGGCGGCATGGCCACCACCACGCCAGAATCTCACGACCTTGCCACCGATCGTCTGCGACTGAACCGGACTCGCCACCTTCACCACATTCTCGCTCTAGCTTGGCACAGACAGCAGCACGACGCTGCCGTCCATGGCGGTATCGCCACCACCACGCCAGCATCTCAGGACATTTGCCACCGAACGTCTGCGACCGCACCAGACTTACCACCTTCACCACATTGTCGCTCTAGCTTGGCACAGACAGCAGCACGACGCTGCCGTCCATGGCGGCATCGCCACCACCACGCCAAAATCTCACGACCTTGCCACCGAACGTCTGCGACTGCACCAGACTCGCCACCTTCACCACATTGTCGCTCTAGCTTGGCACAGACAGCAGCACGACGCTGCCGTCCGTGGCGGCATGGCCACCACCACGCCAGAATCTCACGACCTTGCCACCGATCGTCTGCGACTGCACCGGACTCGCCACCTTCACCACATTCTCGCTCTAGCTTGGCACAGACAGCACGACGCTGCCGTCCGTGGCGGCATCGCCACCACCACGCCAGCATCTCACGACCTTGCCACCGAACGTCTGCGACTGCACCAGACTCGCCACCTTCACCACATTCTCGCTCTAGCTTGGCACAGACAGCAGCACGACGCTGCCGTCCATGGCGGCATCGCCACCACCACGCCAGCATCTCACGACCTTGCCACCGAACGTCTGCGACTGCACCAGACTCGCCACCTTCACCACATTGTCGCTCTAGCTTGGCACAGACAGCAGCACGACGCTGCCGTCCATGGCGGCATGGCCACCACCACGCCAGCATCTCACGACCTTGCCACCGAACGTCTGCGACCGCACCAGACTCGCCACCTTCACCACATTGTCGCTCTAGCTTGGCACAGACAGCAGCACGACGCTGCCGTCCGTGGCGGCATCGCCACCACCACGCCAATCTCACGACCTTGCCACCGATCGTCTGCGACTGAACCGGACTCGCCACCTTCACCACATTCTCGCTCTAGCTTGGCACAGACAGCAGCACGACGCTGCCGTCCATGGCGGCATCGCCACCACCACGCCAGCATCTCACGACCTTGCCACCGAACGTCTGCGACCGCACCAGACTCGCCACCTTCACCACATTGTCGCTCTGGCTTGGCACAGACAGCAGCACGACGCTGCCGTCCATGGCGGCATGGCCACCACCACGCCAGCATCTCACGACCTTGCCACCGATCGTCTGCGACTGAACCGGACTCGCCACCTTCACCACATTCTCGCTCTAGCTTGGCACAGACAGCAGCACGACGCTGCCGTCCGTGGCGGCATCGCCACCACCACGCCAGCATCTCAGGACATTGCCACCGAACGTCTGCGACCGCACCAGACTCGCCACCTTCACCACATTGTCGCTCTAGCTTGGCACAGACAGCAGCACGACGCTGCCGTCCATGGCGGCATCGCCACCACCACGCCAGAATCTCACGACCTTGCCACCGATCGTCTGCGACTGCACCGGACTCGCCACCTTCACCACATTCTCGCTCTAGCTTGGCACAGACAGCAGCACGACGCTGCCGTCCATGGCGGCATCATACCACACGCAGCGGGACTGGATGTGCAGCTGCGTCGCACAGGCATCAGCAACAGAGCGCTTGTCTGTGGCGGCATGCCACCACCACGCCAGCATCTCGACCTTGCCACCGAACGTCTGCGACACCAGACTCGCCACCTTCACCACATTGTCGCTCTGGCTTGGCACAGACAGCAGCACGACGCTGCCGTCCGTGGCGGCATCGCCACCACCACGCCAGCATCTCGACCTTGCCACCGAACGTCTGCGACCGCACCAGACTCGCCACCTTCACCACATTGTCGCTCTGGCTTGGCACAGACAGCAGCACGACGCTGCCGTCCATGGCGGCATGGCCACCACCACGCCAGCATCTCACGACCTTGCCACCGAACGTCTGCGACCGCACCAGACTCGCCACCTTCACCACATTGTCGCTCTAGCTTGGCACAGACAGCAGCACGACGCTGCCGTCCCTGGCGGCATGGCCACCACCACGCCAGCATCTCACGACCTTGCCACCGATCGTCTGCGACTGAACCGGACTCGCCACCTTCACCACATTCTCGCTCTAGCTTGGCACAGACAGCAGCACGACGCTGCCGTCCGTGGCGGCATCGCCACCACCACGCCAGCATCTCACGACCTTGCCACCGAACGTCTGCGACCGCACCAGACTCGCCACCTTCACCACATTGTCGCTCTGGCTTGGCACAGACAGCAGCACGACGCTGCCGTCCGTGGCGGCATGGCCACCACCACGCCAGAATCTCACGACCTTGCCACCGAACGTCTGCGACTGCACCAGACTCGCCACCTTCACCACATTCTCGCTCTGGCTTGGCACAGACAGCAGCGACGCTGCCGTCCATGGCGGCATCGCCACCACCACGCCAGCATCTCACGACCTTGCCACCGAACGTCTGCGACCGCACCAGACTCGCCACCTTCACCACATTGTCGCTCTGGCTTGGCACAGACAGCAGCACGACGCTGCCGTCCGTGGCGGCATCGCCA
>JAAVTI010000064.1:0-26307 GCA_011947335.1 Phytophthora constricta | reverse complement strand
CCTCACCTCCATGTGTGTCATGTCCTGCGTCAGGTCCTGCACCTCCTCCCTGATGAGGCTCGGCGCCGCTGCCGCTGTCCAGCCTCGGCCTCTTCTTCAACGGCGACGGCGTCGTGGGGTTCGACAGCGGCACCACCGGCTGATCTCTGGGCGTGAGGAAGTCCATGTCATCCTGGCTGTACTGGTGCAGCCCTGGCTGGGCGTGGCCATCCCTGGCGTGTAGCAGCCCTGCGGCGTGGGCGGCAGCCCGCAGAACCGCACGGGCGTGCGCGCGTGCGCCGGCTCCAGGTCCGGCTCGCTGCGCTGGCTGCAGCCCGTGAAGTCGATTTTCTTGGGTCTCGGATGCAGGCCGCGGCCACCGTCAGCGTCGCTGCTTTGCGAGGCCGAGGCCAGTGGCATCTGCTCCTCGCTGCTCGTCGTCCAGCGAGTCGTACTCGATTCGTTTCTGCACGGCGTCGGCCTCGCGCTCCGGCTCGCGCTCGGCGGCTCCTCTGGCGGCGGCCTCGAGGCTGCGGCGCGCCTTGCGGACGGTCGTCGTGGGCCGCGGCGTGTCCTGCGAGAAGAAGTCGTGGATCGAGCGCTGCTTGCGGGACGGCTGGGACGCGCGCTGCCGCGCGCCTTGTTGCGCAGCGCGTTGAGCAGCATGAGAGACGGACGTGACGAGACGGCACTCTCTGCCCTTGGGTGGGGATTCAAGTTTGGGCTTTCCCGCGCTTTTGAATACGGACCAAAACAGGAGGTGGACGTAATTTGAGCCAAGGAAAAAGAGCGGACTGGATTTGGGCACTTGAAGTTGCCTTCAACTAATTGCCAATATGATATTGGTGCTCTGCTGTCGGATAAACTGTTGTCGGTTGCCGCTTTTGAAATCGCTATAGTTTCCGCGGCGTCGGGGGCGTTTTGCACGTGTGAGAAGAGAGGTACGCGTGTTGGTACATTTTTTGGCCTAGCAAGCTAACCCCTATGAATTCTTGCTGCCACGGAATGTGAGACCTTGAAAGACGTGAGAAGACGGCTCTGGCGCTTTGTCCTTTCTTGCTCTGCCACTCGCTGCCGCTCTGCTTCAATTTCTGCATCTTCCTTCGCTTGTCGAATGCGTTCGGCAGCCTCCTGTTCCTGGCGACCACGCTCCTGCTGATCCGCTTCTAAAGTACCTTCCGCCAACGCTACACGCACAAGTTCCTGTGGTACACCTCGACAGTTAGCACATTTGTAAGAACTTTCACTGCCGTATTCTATGAAACGCACCTTTAGCCCCATACGATCGCCAACGAGTCGCAGAGGGGGAGTCTTCTTGCCACTACTCCCATTTGAACAACGGCTGTACTTTGCAGATGTGTAGAATTCGCAGATCTCGCAGTCGTGGAAGACGCGACAGAGACGGCATGGACCGTCCAGCACATCTGGCGTCCCGCGACCGAACTTGCGGAATGATCGCTCGTAAGCATCGTACTGGCGCAGAATGGTGGCATGGTCGGCATCCGCTTGAATTGCGCGAAGATAATAATCGTCCAGCACGCTTTACACGGACAACATTTTTGCGTCAAATACCTGTGTGAAATCTTAAAACGCAAGTAACCAGCCCAGTCTACCTCTGAGTGACGGTGGGAGGCATGACCACTAGTGTCGCGTCCGCGCCGCACTGCACTGAGCCAACACGACCAACATACTTGAAAGCCGAATAGACACCGAAGACCTCCAGCTCCGCGAAATGGAGGAAATTTCTGCTCTGCAACTGAACTCGAACAAACTGCCCTACTGTATTTGCAGTGGGAGAACCCACTCCGTCATTCGCTTGTTGTTTCGGAACAACTCAAAGCGCTCGCCTGCACCTTGGCGGCTCGCAGGCTTTTTCGAATGTTTGCAAACAACGTACCATTACGTTAGTGTCTGCGGCCGTAAGTGAAACCAATATCGTTGCCTACCCTTCTTTTCCTTCCAGGTCTTTAAACGCGAACTCACTCACGAGGATCCAGCACGGGTACAAGCGAGCGCTGTACTCTGACCGGCTCTTTGACGGGTTTAGCGGCTCGTCGGTTCGATTCCACAGCTTGAGTCCGCATCGAGCATGAAACAGTTAGAATGGTTTGAAGTTTGGCACAAATCCGATGAAGGAATCTGTCGCCACATACCCGAATCTTGTCGATGACAGCAGGTTGACCAAGGTTCACTTCCCACCACGGTTTTTCCTCCAGCTAGTTGCCAACACCAGCATTCCCAACAAATTAGCATTACTCGATATCATACATTCGACACAATGATTGACAGCCCGCCTTACATGAGTGTGCACGCAAGTTGCAAGCGCGCCGCCAATTTCTCCATTTACTGCTAGATGTGCTCCTTGTTCGTTATATACGCTGACCTGGCGACAGGGCTTGCCTAGCGCAAGATTGTACGCTTCCACGTGAAGGCACCTGAGCAGCTCCGGCTTCTCTACGAATGCACGCTTCATTCAACGAATAAGTTCGGCTGACAAAACAAAACGAGCAAGCAAGCATAACTAACATTGATATCGTGACCTGTGCAGCCATGGTAGTTTCGGCCCCATGTGAACAGTTCTCCATACGATGACACGGCAGCGGTATGACTACCCCCGCACGCAACTTGGCGAACCCCAACACCATCGAGCTCTGGCATGAGCTCCCATGATAGCATATATTGGCCTAGTGCAATTCCCCCACCACAAACATACACCTCCCCACCAAGTAGTTTCTTACTTCCTCCGTTGAACTCAGAGGCTACCTCCGTGCAGATAGCCGAATGCGCTGTTCCGCATGAAACCTGCCACACCCGCACTTTCTTCTTGATAAGATCTCTGACCAATGTTGGAACTACGACAGTATCAATCACATGAGGTCCAAGACCGAGGCGTCCACCATTCGCAGATCCCCACATGAACAGTTCGCCCGCAGTCGAGACAGCACCACTATGCGAAGATCCACACGATACTGAGCGGATCGTACGCTTTCCTGGGAATTTCACTTGCACTGGAGCCAGTGTGTACTGTTTGTATTCGTCTTCGACGATTCCTACACCCAACTTCCCATTGCACGCAGATCCCCAGGTGTACAGCATTCCATCCGAATCGATGGCTGCGCTGTGCGAAAAGGAGCAGGACACTTGACGTAGACTCAACTCCTAGATGGACGAAGCACAAAACTGAGTGTGAGACGGATACGAGATAATCATGGCACAAACGATCGTACATCAAAAGCTTCTACACGCTGTGGGTGATTTGCATCAAAGCAAACAGCACCATGGTCATTCTGTTGGAGACCTAGGCGTCCACTTGCACCAACACCGCAAGTGTAAAGAGACCTGTATCAATGGAGATTAGTGCGTGCGGTCAGTTTGAGACATAAGTATAGGAAGTCTTACCCATCTTGCATCAACAGTGCTACGTGGGAACCACCAGCAGATACGTCTGCTACAGCCTGAGGACCAAAATCAGTGAGCTTCAAAATTTAAATCTGCCTCTGCTCTGGATTATTTTGCATACCATCGCCCCTCTTGGTGAATGTAGTGGTGGACCTCTGCATTAAGGATAAGTGGTTAGTTAAGCACACTTGCATCATCTTATCTGAGACACGAAACCCACCTAGTAGTGATTCCACTCATTTCGATGCGGAAATTTGATCCTCGAGCTGTAAACTCAGATACCGTGTCTTCGAGTTGAACTATCCGTCGAGAAGCTCTGGATTCGTAAGCGCGATCCTAACACACAAAATATTAGTGCCTAATCAAAGACATTTGGTTAGTGCTGTGCTTGTGCCTAGCTTTAAGACACTTACCGCGCGGTCTATTTTCTCGATTACTCTGGCTTTAGCTTCTTCCTCACGCTTGCTGTGACGACTGTTGCGCAGGGCTTTGACATCTTGCCACTACACACAACCTCGGCTTAGTACGCATTCACTTGAAGTATTTGTTGGTGTAGGAATGGTAGTTAGACTGTACTTACTTCTTGCAACATTTTGTTCTTTTCCTGTGTCATCCCAAACAGAAAATACTGTCGTTATAGTCATACGTTCGATATGAAATGTGTAATCTACTCACCGGTTGAAGCAGCTTACTGTTCTTGTCCAGGCTGTATTCCTGTGGAAGCATACCAGACCATATAAGTGGGGAAGATAAATCACAAGCGCACGTGCCAACATACCTTGATCAGCCTTTCCGACTCCTTCAATTCAGCGTGTCCTGTTTCCCCTTTCATTTCAATTTCCAGCTCAAAACATTCTCCAAGCGCCAGGGACAGATCCATTTTGGTGATATGATCGAACTCTAGACCTCGCACTTGGCCCGATAAAACGAGCTGCTCGTACTCTACTTTGGGGAGTAGCACTTGCTCCATGAACATCAAACGTGTCGCATTACTTGGCGGTGGCTCCCACACGTCATAGTACATGACAATTCGCTTTAGCCTTCGACGCACAAGGCACGCAACCTGTCGATTAGAGGGATATATACGGGGTTGTTGGAGCAAAGCGCACCATACCTTTCATAGCGCTGATTTTCTTCGTTTTGACGAGCCTCAATCTCCAGCTGCTCCTCCTCACGCGCTTCTACAGCTGAGTCTCGCATTCCTTCAAGCTTCAATGAAGGTATTAGAAATTTCTCTCATATCGATGGTGCCTTTGAAAAAGACTCACCTGTGCTGGTGTGCACATTTTCTGCAGTGCTGATCGATGCGTGACCTTGGGTTTTAAGCTGCTGTCAGCCAGATCTTTGCTCTTATTCGTGCTACTTCCTTCAAGCTCATCATCCGAGTCGCTATCAAACCCAGCAAGCCGTCGAGCAGATGCTTCCCAAGTGCTGTTTCTCCCTCCCCAGCTAAATACACTCCCCGAACTTGTTACGGCGAGTGCAACACTATCGCTGATTGCTCCGTTCATAATGCTTCTCCCCACAATGGCCCTGTATTTGTCATCAGTGTGGTTGACCGAAAGCGTAAACTCCGAACAAATTCTCGGTCTTCAAAGAATAACTTAGCAAGTTCTTCCTCATTTTGGTTGCTGTCACCACTTGAGGTTTTCTCGATTTTAGACACCTCCGTCGGTGTGCTAGAATCTACGTGCTGGTTTTCAGAGCGTTCATTAGACTCGCGATACATTGTTCGAATGTGGATCTTTGTCTGGGCAATCGTTCGTTTATCCAGCTTGGGTGGACTTCGGAACTTCCAGCGCTTATTCTCCAGCCTTCGGCGCACGTATTTTGATGCTGTTGCACCAAGATTGTTTCTGGAGTGCTGGACTATAGATGTTCTTGCCTCTGGTGTTGCTGTTGATAACACCTTTTCTGGACTCTTATTCAGAGCTGCCTCTTTCTTTCGGTCATTACCAGGTATATTTTTGGCTTGCTTGACTGATTTTCCTTAGTCGTCGGATTGACGCGATAAGACCAAATCTCACTTACGGCCTTAAACCCTGGAAACAAGTCTTCAACTGGCTCACCTGCAAATTGATCATACTTGCCGCTCCCCATGATATACACTTGGCCGGCAGCATCCAGAGCGGCTGCCAGCTCGTCTTCAGCACGGACAATTGCTTTCCGACCCAACATCTCTCGGAATTCTTTGTCACGCTGTCGTTGAAGGAACTTTTGAGCCTCCTCTAGTGCCACCGCCTCGCGAGCTTCTTCTTCGTCCAGGATCGCCTCCAGCATTTCCCGTAGTTTCCACAACCTAGTATGCTTTGGAATCTCCATCCCTCTCTTTACAAGCTCGTCTCGTACGTCAATAAGGCTAACCCACATGGCGCGGAACTCCTTGTAGTCAATGTAGCCACTCTTATCCGTGTCATACTTTTTGAATATTTTTTCTTGCTTGTAATCGCTCACATCCATACCAAAGTACTCCAGCACGTCCTAGCATAGATTCTCTCATCAGTCATAATAATAAAAAACAGCATCCTCGCCATTCTGCTAGACGCGTACCGCAAACTCCAGCTCGTCAATCTGCCCTGTTCCGTCCTCATCAAACAGCTCGAACGCATCCCGGGGACCCAGCAGAGTAGACGGGGAAAACCCCAGCGGGTTGCCCGAGACGGGATCCACCGCGAACATGGCCATCTTGAATTCTGCGAGATCAATCTCTCCGCCCCCGTCCGTGTCACATCGTTTGAAAATCCGCATCGCTTTCGCCGCCGAGATGTTGATCCCCAAATCTGGCAGCTAAAGCACAGCATCAGTCCAGTCTCTGACCGCATTTCCGTCACACACACAGACACTCAAAACATTCTCTTCCTACCATCGCTAGAAACTCTGACGCCGAGATATTGCCCGACCCGTCCGTGTCGTACTTCTTGAACAGCTCTTCCGGGGTCAACTAGAGCAACAAAAACCCGTTAGCACCGACGTTTTCCACCACCCACCTACCAATAACCCACCCACCTTGGAGTTGAGCACCGCCACCTTCCTTTCTCGGCCTCCGCTGCCTCCTTGTCGTCCAGACCCTCGTCCCCCTCCTTTGCGTAGCGGTCGATCGTCGCCTCGTCGTCGCTCTCGTCGCTGTCGGCGCCAAATAGTTCCAGACCCGCCGCCGCCTTGGCCTTCGTCCCTCCAGACGCAGTCTCAGCCGCAGACGGCGCCGCCAACGCCCCTCCGCCGCCCTCTGCCACGCGGTTCCCATGGCGCTCCTTGCGCCCGAAGAGCCCCATCGACGACTCGCCGCGTTCCGCTACCGTTTTTCTGATTGGCTATCTCAGTTGAAGTACTGTACCCATCTTTTATTTTTTCAACCCATTTCAATTGAAAGCGTATCCAAATTTAAAAATCAACCCAGACAGCATTCCGCATCGTGCTGGTCATTCCGCATTTTGCCGGCTCGAGCGCAAGTCAAGCTCAAGGTTAGGGTCAAGGTAGAGGTTAAGTGAAGGAGCAATGGCGGCCGACTGGGAGGCGCAGCTGGCGAGCGAGAGCTCCTCGCTGGGCGACGAGGCGCGCCTGGTGTTCCTGGAGGAGTTCGCGCTGATGCAGGGCACGACGGCCAAGCGCGCGCTGGTGCAGCGGCAGTTCGTGCCCGGGACGCCGGACTTTTGGTTCTACGAGGCGCTGTGTGTGGTGCTGGAGCTGCAGGCGCTGACGGAGCAGCAGGACGCGAGCAAGGACCAGCAGGCCTGGAGGCTGCTGGGCGAGAGCAAGGCGCGGCTGCAGGCGGCGGAGCAGCAGCTGAGCTCCAGCGGCTGCTGGAGGCGCGTGCAGAGGCTGCAGAGACGGCGCCTGATGCTGGAGCTGGAGCTGAGCTACAGAATGAAGAGGACCAGTGCGGAGATTAGCGGCGTGGCGCAGGCGATCGCGACGGCCCTACAGGTTAATTACATGGACCCGGAGCCGACGGGGATTGCTGTGAATGTGAGGAATGAGGCGCTGCCGACGATGCTAAGGTGGGGGGAATGGGGAGAAGTTGGAGAGGAGAGAAACTGACTGGAGTGTGGCCTGTGATACAGAGAGGAGTTGTTGGATTTGGACAAGATCATTCAGGCAAAGCTGGACCTGATGAAGTTTGACAACTCGAGGGTGTCGACGTTGAAGATGATGCTGAGTAATCTGGATGTGTTTGGGCGCGAGAAGGCTTTCCAGAAGGTCCGTGTGTGGGATGGTTCTGACGATGACCGATGGAAGCTTCTTGAAGTGTTTTTGGACGACTTCGCATTCGAGTACACGGACATTCCCGGGTAAGTTTGGTTCTTCATGTGGCGAGCTGCAAAGTTGCGACGGACTAATTGCCTTGTGTACATGTCTTGTTTAGATATTTGGATCTTGTTGTTGAGGATGTTGCCCGGTCAAAGGATTCATTCAAGGAATGGAGCTTCAACTTCCGGCAGGCACATAATAACCTGTCATTTCCCCAGATCGTGGAATGCGCACAGAGAGCACCAGAACGTTTTCGTAATAACGCACAGTTTGCGTTGCGGGGATTCAGCTTCTTCGAGCCGCTGCCAGAGTGGATGTTTCGCAGAGTTCTGATCTCCGGGACGAAGTTCAAAAAGCGAAAGAGCTGCAGCATATTGCTACATACTTAGAGTTCTTGCGCGATTTTGTTGGTACAGCGGTGGATGGTATTCGTGCGGTGATACTTTACCGGAAGCTAGAACTACTGCTCTGGGCATACTGGATAAATCCTGATGCTGCAAAGGAGTTGCTACAGTCTCTCGTGGAGTACGTTGCAGTCGCGGGTGGTAGCACGTTGCGCTACTTTAGCTGTGCTGGAGATATTGGGCTCGAACAGATCTCCCAACCCGATCACGAAGCAATCGTTGAGAGGAGCTTGCAGATGATATGGTCGTCTGGTGTCGACGCGCACACCGTCGCGAGCGCACTTAGCGGTCACTTGGAGGATACGTTTCTTGATATACAGCACGCTCTAGCCATGATCAAACTCAACAAGGGCAATCTGTCTCATTGGGTGGCAAAGCTGCCGGACAAAGGACAGGAGCTGTCTAGCCAAGCGAGCTCATCAGCACTGACGTTTTGTGAATCGAACCCCACTTACTTTATGCCGGACGATCCCATACGGATTTTCGTGCGCACTCGCAATGTCAAAATGCTGACTGCTCATCTTTACGAGATTAAAACGATGGAGTATTACTCGCGCTTGCGCCGTGAAATTAAGGGGAACATTAGCATTGATGGATTACTGCCAACTGAAGAGCAGGTCATCGATTTGAGTCATCTTTCCACATGGCAAGAAGCCAGGGTCCCCGTTGAATTTCTTGCGAGGCAGACAGAATCGCGCCAGCGCGGAGTGTTCGTGGTTGAAGTCTTTGAGAAGGGGATGACGTGTCGAGCTATACTTCGGAAGGGGTTTCTTCGCCACGTTGAGCGCATCACAATTCTAGGCCACGAGTTTACGGTATTGGATGAGCATGGAAATCTTCTTCGAGATGCTCGTGCTCTTGTGCTCAACATAAAGTCTGGTGGTAGCAGAGCTCAGCTTGGACGTGAGTATACTGCCGATGACAACGGGGTTATCACTGTACCGTTTCGACATCCCAACGAGTCATCACACGACAAATTCGCAATTGCATTTAGTGTCGGATCGTTTGGTAGCTTCTACGGATCCTTCGACTACCTTGCAGAATCATTTGGTTTAAACATCGATATGCACATAGACGCTGAGCAATTACTACCTGGAGCTGTCGCTCAGCTGGTGACACGCCCGCGCCTCCTAGTGGCTGGTATTGCAACAGGGAAACCGTTGGATCTTCTGGTTGACGTGAGTTTAGTGATCGGATTCAATCTTGTCAACACTAGCAATGCCGGTTCAAGCTCTCACAAGGAAATTCAAAACTTCGCGTCGATGCAGGAGCTTGTTAGCAGCCCTCCGCGCTTCGAAATACCAATGGATGCGGAAGGATTCAGGGTTACAGTAAACGCTCGCCTTTTACGACTGGGAATTTCGGATAAAAGTGAGCTGCCCCAAGTGAGCGACTCCAAAAGTTTCGCTGTCCAACGTGTTAACGACTTCAACGGCACATACACTCCTCATCTTGTTCGAAGAGCGCTAGAATCAGATCCCAGCAGTCCAAATGAATTTCGTCTTCTTGTGTTCGGGCATAATGGCGAGTCTGTATCAGACGTTCGAGTGGAGCTCTCTTCAGACACGTACACTGTACAGGGGTTATCAACGCAAGTCTCCAAGCCAACTCATCAGGTGAGATTAAGTTGGGTAAACTCGAAAATATCGAGCGCGCTGTGGCGACGTTTTCTGATGGCTCATCCCAAACATGGAGCTGGGAGTTGCCAAACTTGCGATCCTATCGACCACAAATTGTGAACTGCTCCGCAGCAGAAGTGGTGGAGATTCCGATCCCTATTGCTTTCTCGGATCACGTGGAAGCCTGGATGAAGGACAACATGGTATCGGTGTGTGAACTTGTGGGCACAGTACTACAGAGTGCATTGCACTCATCGCAAGTCGTGGTGCTCAAGGACAAGTTCGACCGCCCTATAAGCTTTGCTGTTCATATTTTGCGTGCTGGAACTTATGTGGTTTACGTTCGGCCACTGAATATTAAGTATCCCATCACGGTGTGTGAGAAGAAAAATGTTCAGGTGCCAGTGCCGCTTGGTCTAATTATTCAACCCACTCAGGTTCTCCTCGCCACGCAAACCAAGCCATTGATGATTTGCTCGCAAGAACTAAAAGCCGAGGGTGACAAGAAGCTGATACTGGAGATACATCTGCGAAACGCAGCCGTCAACTCGACCCGTGTCGTCGTGTCATTGAAGCACTTTCTTGATACTTGCAAACAAAAGATCAGCGAGGTAATTGTGGGAGATGGTCTTTCATCTGTTTCAAGCTCGGGCGCAAGGCTGCCGAAGCTGTCTTTTCGCGCTGCCCCTCATGAAAACGATTATTTGAAAATGCGCATGATTAGTGGTGAATACTCGTATATCCTGCAACGACGGGCATTTGCGTCCTCAAACAAAAATTCGTTGCGTTTTCTGGGGCAACCATCGCTTTCGAAGCCATCGCTTCTCCAAAATCCATTCGTTGATAGTGAATCCGACATGGAAGTGATCACGGCAGAAGCTGGCGACGAAGTCACTGGTTTTAGGGCAGCGACAGCACAAGCCATATATTCTGGAGGAAATTCAGAGAGAAAAGCAATGAAGAGAAGGTCACAATGCCTTGCACAACAACAGCGTAGTGGCCCAGGTTCACCGAGTATGTCATTTCTCGGCAAGCAATCGATGATTGTTTGTTCATCTGCTGTGGATTCGAATGGACTGGTCCGCGTGGACCTCAGTGACTTGGATTTTTATCAGGTGATACCGGATCGTTTGAGGTATGCACAGTGGCTATTGATAGCGAAAGTGGATACGTCTGCACACAGGAGTTAGTTGTGGGTGTTCCATCCGAAAGCGTCACTTGGGCAATTCCCAAGCGCGACATCCGCCTCTCAATCGAAGAAGCTCTCGCACCATCTAAGCATTTTCAACAGACTGACAGCCACGAATGCGTTCGTGCTGGCGATGTGAAAACGCTTTCTCGCACATTTTCGAGTAAATTTGCTCTGTACGAGAGCTTGGATAACGTGATTGATTTGTGGCCGACACTTACGCCTGGAAGTGATGTCGGTGATTTAGCTGTCAAACTAAAGGGATGGAAGCGTCTGGCTGTGCGGGAAAAGCTCCAGTTCTACTACGCAAACGCCTGCGATGACTTTCACTTTTTCCTTTTCCGAAAAGACCAGGAATTCTTCAGACAATATGCTCGTCCATTGATCGCGTCGAAGATATGCATGTCGTTAATCGACTACTATGTGCTAAATGATGAGGCGAGCTTGCAGCGATTCTATCTCGCACCAGCCGCATTTCAGCGTCTTAGCTCCATTGAGAAGCTGCTACTCGCGGAGAGATTGCCAGAAGCGAGTGAAAAGGAGCGGGTTTGTGAAGCCGTTATTCGTGGTATTGAATCTAAGTATCCATCGGGCTGCTCTTCGACCACACTCGCAAATATGTTTAACACAATTCTGTCTCAAGGGCAAGTTGACCTGACAGCTGCTGCTCAAATGTCAGATGACGCTTCCTTGATGGCTTTTGGTGGTTTTGGGTCAGCCCCGGGTGGCTTTGATAAGGCTCAATATTCTCCAAGTTCCCCTTCGTATGCGCCTACCTCTTCAACTAAGCCTATGGCATTTGGCGCTTGCGCAGTACCAGCTCCATCGGCAAGCTTCCGTAGCAGAACATGTATGCCAGCCACAGACACCATCGAAACCACGACGGAATTTTTTGATGAGGATGAAGATTTCGGCGTACGAAGCCTGGATAGTGAAAGCGACGAAAGTGGTGACGATGGCAATGATTCCGAACGAGACAACAACCAGAAGACCAGAAAGGTCAAGCAGGAAACACCTTATATCCCACCCGGGAAAGTGCGCAAAGCTCAGGAAAAGCGCTACTTTGAAGGGCAACACCCTGCACTTTTCGGCTGCAATAAATTCTGGAGGGATTACGCACAGCATATCATGCGCTGGCCAGACAGAGGATTTGCTTCGTCATATTTCCCCGAGGCGATGACGTCCATCACTGAGGGCCTCTTCGCTCTGGCTGTATTAGATCTGGCTGACGAGGCTAATCCAGCAGAAGTGCAGTTGGCTACATCCGGGAGCACTTACGTGAGGCTTGCACCTGCAAACGATGCTATTTTGTATTACAGAAGTATTGGTCCAGCCGAGAGCAGCCCAACAGCCAACTCGGAGCTTATTCTCAAGCAAAGAATACGAGATGAAAACAACGATGACTGCATTGAGCTTGTTGTCAACAAGATTTATACAACAGTTGTCACGCTCAGTAATATTGGTTCGCTGCGCCTTGACGATATCAACCTGCTACTTCAGATCCCGCATGGTTCAATTCCGATGAAATCTAACGGATTTTACACAAAAATGAGATTACTAGCGTGGAGCCGAACCACACCCAAGGGTTCTTGTTTTATTTTTATTTTCCCTCAGAGGGGTCTTCCAGCAGTATCCGGCCAGAGCTTCAGTAGGGGGTGATGTGGTGGCGTGGGCAAGGTTGCAAAGTGAGTCGTCTACGCTCAAGGTTGCTCGAACCGCAACCCACGTAAATTTGGCCTCTTGGTATGATGTCAGCGCACGAGGATCGTTAGAAGAGGTGATTCGATTCGTGGAAACTACTAAGCCTGGTGTGAACATTGACTACGGGAAGCTGTTCTGGAGGTGTCACGACGATGTTTTCTTTCGCGGACTTGTGGGCTTCCTGCGAAGGAGGATGGTCTTCGTGTCAGGTGTATGGAAATACGGGCTTTTTCATCTGGACGATCTGACTATGAGGGAATTGTTTGCCAGCTCCGATGACCTAGCTCAATCGATTGGTAGCGGTTTCTGCTCTTCATTCGTGGATGAGGAACGGCTATACACTAACGAGCGATTCGGATCAGCGTTTAAACGCTTTGATCACTGCGAATTTGGTCCATTCTTGACGAGACGTGCTCACCCAATGATGGGGAGAGTGGATACAAAGGTGTCATGGGGGCTTGAAGCAACTATGAAGTCATCTGGCAATCAAATTTTAAATGCTGAAGCACGGGAGTACTTTGGGGGCTTTGTCAACGACTTGGAATGCGCACTCACATGGATGCACAGAACCTGCTTGTGATGGCGTTTTACATGATTTTGTTCGATCGTATCGACAAGGCGCTTTATATTTTCAGTCTTCTAGAGGATCTTCCAGCTGGGAACAAAATGGGGGTCGAGAGAACTGTGCAATATGCCTACCTCGATTCTTTCCTTGACTTTTTCCGCGACAGTGGAGAAACTGAAAGGAAGTTTGATGTCGCTCGCCGTGCAATTGCCCAACATGCGAAGCACCCTCAGCCCCGCTGGAGACAGCGCTTTCAGAGCATGCAGGAGTTTGTAGAAGAATACGATGCCTTCGAGACTCAAAAGATAAACCAACTGGAGCAAATGGAAGTAATTGACACTCCAATAAATCAAACTAGTGGTACAACAGCGGCAGGCACAGGCAACATCCGAGGAAGCCAAGTAATGCTCGAGGCAACTGTGGGGGCAGATGCGGTGCTGTTAACTTCGCGGTATCTTGGACAGTGTGAAGTCGCCTTCTACCCGATCGACCTGGAGCTAATGTTTTCTACGAATCCGTTCAACATTTCTGACTCCACCGCATCTGCATCCAGTCTGTTGCTGATTGAGCCTCGACAGCGACTAACCGTCGATATCAGGGCCATCTCGAGCGATGAATCAAAGATGACAGTGCCGATTCCAGATGAGCTCGTTGCTACTCAGATGATGGTTCGAGTCCGCGAGATTTCGTCCTCGCGCACGGTCAGAACTGTGTCTCCACCTATTGATATCATCCGCCCATTCTACAACTCAAGCCTGAGAGCTGAGATCATGATACAGTGTGGCATGCTACAAGTTCTCCACGACGATTTACCCCTGCGATCGTGCTACATCAAGGTGTACGCGAAGGTGTCGGCTGCAGGAGGCCGGTCTCGCACGAAGATCGAGTTTTACAAGGATGGCTACACGAATCTACTGGGCAAATTTGACTATGTTGGAATCAATGGCGACCTTATTTCCAGCGTAGAGAAGTTTGCGATTCTCATTTCCCACGATAAGTTTGGTGCAAGTGTGGAGCAAGTTGATCCACCGGTGCTGGCATCTACTGTCGGCGACTTCGGCCACCAACAGGAACGCGAGCTGTTGCTCTACTAGCCATTATTCCACCGGCACCACCTCAAGAGCGTCAAGGTCTAACCGCGGCGCAGCTTGACTTTGGTGTTTAAATGTCAATATTGTTTTTGCTTTGTTATCGCAGTCAGCTAACCACTTGCAACACAACATATACAGCAATCTGGCACCCGAAGATTTTGCTCTCCAACTCAAACAGTCAATAGTAGCTGCACTGGCACGTCTTCCATTCACCTCCGCAGAGGAAACAGAACTCGTGGCTGTTCAAGCACTTCATACGGTTGCACCCCACAACCTTTTGCACTCCCACTCCACAACCAGGACACTGCACCCCATGGTGTTGGCGCACCACATGCGAGTAGTCTCGATCCGACTCCAAGTCCAGCGTCCGCCACGGCTTCTCCTTCAGAAATCGCTCGTAAGTTCGGAAATCGTGGGCACTCAACGCTTCGCGCACGTAGTCCGTTGGAAACTCTTTCTTGCAGCAGTGCGCTGGGATTAAGGAGCGATCACGAACTCCCATGCGACATCGTGTAGCAACGCACTTTGTGCAGTATAGATGGCCGCACGCAAGCGCACGACGAGTTCGTATATCTCCCAGAAGCGCCAAACAGCAAGTGCAGCTTGGTGGTGGTTTGCACTCGTAATCACTCTGCAGATCATGGACATTCACGAAAACCACGTCATCGTCGTCGGAGTCCGTTTCCTGGTCCACATCAGCGGGGTGTAGCAACTTGAGCTCTTCTTTAGCGTAAAAGCTCATAGCGATCGCTTCGTCAAGTACCAACTGCTCCGCTCGGCGAACCTCTTCACGATAGACCTCGAACGCGTACACTTCGGCAAGCTGGGCCTCGATAGCTGCATCGTCACCCGTTTTGCTATCATCCAGTATGTCGGACGTGGGGTAAACGACGTGTTCGTACTGGTCGTCGAAGGTCAGCTCCTTCAGTTCCTCCTCCAAACCCGGAAGAATCTCCATGCTGCGGGCACGGCAGCGAATTGAACTGCAGGGGAAAATGGAAAGTGAGGTGGCTGAACGAGAACTGTTTGAAGGTTCACGGAGTATCTGACCGTTAGAATTCTTGAATGCAAGGAAGGCTCGTCCCAAGTAGAGGTTACCATGACCCATTATGACTTTCAAAAACGTTGGAATGTCCTTAGTTTTTCTTTCGTGCGTTGAGCTTCGAAATCAAGAGAAATCGGTACATAAAGCAATGCTAAATCATCGACTACTCCTTCACGCTTGAGGTGCAACGCGAACCCCTGCACAAATACAGGTCTGACCCCCGCATCCCCAGCAGAAGTAGTGGCCATTACAACAACGCATTGTTTGACAGCCGGAGATTTTCAGCACACCGATTCCGCACGCGGGGCACTGCTTCCCACGCTGTTGGCGGACAAGCTCGGCATACACGTGATCAGACTGGAGCGTCGACATGCTCGGGTTCATTTCGCGAAGAAAGCGACCATACTCTTCGAATTTGGCTTTGGACAGCACTCGCTGCACGTAATCAATCGGAAATTCAGTTGAACAGCAACGGATCGGGATTTGCTGGCGGTTTTTAAGACTCATGGTTGCCATTGTAGTCATGCACGATCGGCAATAGCCATGGCCACAGGGCCCCATAAACCACTGTGTCGGCCCTTTCACCGACCGATAGCATGCACAGCACACCTGTTGTCTTACTTGTAATTTCGTATCCGCTGCCTTCACTTGCTTGGCAGAACGCAGTACGAGAGACGAAGCTGGTGGCTGGCGTCTTGGTGTCTTTCGTGCAGTTGCGGGTGATTTGGCTTCGGGTGTAGCTTTGCGTTTTGTTCCACGCTTGCTAGTCGAAGTCGTGCTAGTCTTGCTGCTGTCATGCTTCACCATCATTTTTGCGTAACTCGTCAGGTCTCGTCCCGTGATAACGCGCTGCACCACATCCAAAGGCAACACCTTGTCGCAGCAACTTATTGGCAAGCCGATACCATTGTGGGCTGCGTCCAGACGCAGTTGATCGGTAACTCGGGCGTGTACACAATTGCGGCAAAGATCGTGTCCACACGGTGCTTCTAGCTGTGGGCGACAATATGTAGAGCGACACATCTGGCACGCGATTTGACGCGATGGCGCTGCTATCACTTTCAGGTCTGGGACGACGAATCGTCCCATGGTGTTGCGGGGCACATAGCGCTGCTTCGATTCTTGAGATGGGTGGCTTGCCGTCGTCGGTCTCGTTCGCGCTGTAGTCACGGCAGCCACATCACCAGAATCTTGAGTTACAGTGCTTGCAGGCAATTTCATCTCGCCTTCATCACCCATCGGAGAGATTGGATGAAAACTTTCACTTCTTGTCTTTTCGCTAGCTGGCACCTTTCGTCACCACTTCTGCACTTGGCTCGGTTCAGCAGGAACGAGTAGTAAACGTGTTCGGCATGCTCCAATACTTCCTGGATGTAGTCGAAAGGAACCACGCGCTGGCAGCATTGCAGGGGAACAAGCTCCAGAGAGGCTAACGTCGCCCGTGCTCGCTGCGCCAGACATGACCGACACAAAATGTCTCCACATACGAGCGGGAATAGCTGTGTTGGCTGTGACCCTGGTGTTGGCCATGAGAACTCACTACCACACGAGGTGCATCGAGGACGTGACTTCATCTTGCCCCGAGTCTGCATCTTCTCCGAGAAAATGGATCAGCTGCCGAGAATTCCAAAGTGAACTGTGCCGACAGTTTGAGACCCGGCGTTTTTTTGTTAGGATGCCCAACGGCAAGGAAAATCAAAGACGCAAGGCTTACGAACAAGTGCACGATTCCAAAATGACATGCGATTTTGAGAACTGCTCGCGAGTGTGGATGAAGTATATCCATCATGTGCTACTCGCTTAAAACTAGCAGAGGCACCATTTCACTCGCCGAGGATCTGTCGTAGCTCAGCATCAGGAATCAATGGGCAGTTGCATGACCCCCACATTCGAACGCAAGTGTAGCAGAACTGATGACCATTCGGGCAGGTCATGTGCACGCACCCAAAGTCACGCTGCACACCAATACCGCAACCAGGACACTGTTTTGCGCCCAGGGCCTTGACGGTAGCCGTGTACTCAGCATCAGACTCGAGATCCGATACCTTCCAATCCTTTTCAGCCATGATCTTGCGGTACTTATCGTAGTCTACGGTTTCAGTCAATACTTCTCGCACATAGTCATCAGGTAACTCTTTCTTACAGCAGCGTAGTGGCACAAGCGCACGGTCGGCCAATGCAAGGCGGCACATGCGCCGCAAACACGGCTGGCAATAGTAGTGGCCACAAGAAGTCACTCGCAGTTCGCGTAGGTCCTTCTTGGTGGAACAGCTCACACAATCCACACGAGCAGTCTCTTCCTTACGACACCACGCCATATACTTAGAAAACTCGGAGCGACTCAAAACGAGCTCCACTTGATCCAGCGCGATTTCCTCGCGGCACGTCCAGCACGTCGCGAACGATGAATCTTGAAGAGCCTTCACGCACGTTTTCGCAAGACACGAGTAGCAAACACGATGCTGACAGTTGGATAAAATTAAGTCGCGTGACGACGGACCCGGCTTCTTCTTCGCACAGCAGGACACGGCCTTCTTTGCCGACTTAACTCGTGTCTTAGGTCTTGGCATCGGTACTTAGTCACTGTCTTTCAAAATGCGCTTCAAAATTGCGCGGAAGACTCGCGCGAGAGTTAACGGTAGTCTCTTGCGCCATGTCCCCACCGTTTGCCAATCCTCACCGCACCGTCTCGCAGCAGAAGAACCTCGTTACGTGCTTGGACACTCGAGTCATCCCGTGCAGCAACGCCAACGCCGCAAGCAGCAGTCCAAACGCCGTCGTGTACACTGCGAACGGGTACTTGGCCGTCACGGCGTCCAGTCGAATCGGCACTCGACTGTCTCCAATCAAGAAGCCGAGCACGCCCAGCACCAAGCACACCGCGAGCAGTTGACCAGCCCCAACCAGCAGTTTAAATGAGCCGAAGTACGCCGCGGCCAGCACGGAGCGTGGTGACGAGGTCCTCAGCGTCCTCTCGAACCTCGGACAAGGCTCGAACGCGCTCTCCGCCCCCGGGGACTGGCGGGGGCACTCGAATGGGCAGCAGCGGGTGCCGTTCCCTGTCCGCAGTGCTCTCCCATTCCACCGTGTCCATGTCGATGCAGTCTGTGGCCGACGCAGCCAGCGCGTTGTAGACAAAAGCGTCGGTGCAGCACAGGTAGAAGACGGTCTGCAGTAGCCGCTGGAGCACCAGGACGCCGCAGCAGCAGAGCGGCAGCGTCACGACCCCACGGTCACGAACGTCCACACCAGCAGCGCCCCCACGACGCTCAGCACGGCGCTGCTGGCGTTGAACAGCAGCATGCGCGTGACGCGGCTGGCGAGCGCACACGGCCGCACGAGGTTGCAGCCCCTGGCGCGGCGGACGGTCACGCGGGCGCGGGAGGACGGAGGCGGCGCGGCCATATACGGCGCGGCGAAGGCAGGCACGGCCTGGTACATGCGCTGCGAAGGCGGCAGAGCTTCTGTAGACCGGTAGGACGCGGCTCCGCTGCGTGGCGGGGACGTCATCGGCATCATGCATTTATTGTGCCCGATCTACAATTGCGATTTAGTGCAGACGTATATATAAATTATATTTGTATTAATACAATTTAGTATAGCAATATATGCATACATTTATATGATTTTAATATATTACTATGTACATCTGCACAAAAAATACAATAGCAATAGATCACTATTTTACTCTACTCAATTTTAGTCATAAAAAAAAACTCGAGCCACATCAGACCATGTCGTCGTCGGTTCCTGCGGCTGCGGTGGCGGCGGTTGTGGGCGGAGTGGCGCTGTACGGCCTGCTGCGGATGACGAGGGCGAAAGTGTACGACGCGCTGATCGTGAGGCTCACGACCGGCTGGTACGCGGAGGTGCTTCGTCGGGTGCCCGAGCACAGCCGAGTGCTGGACGTGGGCGTGGGCACGGGGCTGGCGCTGGCGAACAACGCGGCGCTGCTCCGGAGCAAGAGCGTGGCGGTGGACGGCGTGGACTATGACGAAGACTACGTGGCTCGCTGCCGGACGCTGCTGAAGGACACGGGGCTCGAGGCGCTGGTGACGGTGCACCACGCGTCCATCTACGACTTTGAAGGGGGACCGTACGATGCCGCCTACTTCAGCTCGTCGCTCATGCTGATGCCCGACCCAGTGAAGGCTCTGCAGCACTGCGCGAAGATGCTCAAGCCCAAGGGCCGCGTGTACGTGACCCAGACCATCCAGACGCAGCATTCGAGGCTCGTGGAGCTCGGCAAGCCGCTGCTCAAGTTCCTCACGACCATCGACTTTGGCACAGTCACGTACGAAGAAGACCTGCTGGCGACGTTCAAGAAGGCGGGACTCACGCTGCTGGAGCATGTGCCGATCTCCGGATCGAGCATGGACTCCACGCGGTCGTTCCGCCTGTTTGTGCTGGAGCCGTGAGTAGTTGATGTTGATGCAGGTGTCGAGCGAGCGACTGAGGCGGACTGTCCAACGTATTCGCGGCAAGGAAGCGGTGCTCCGCTTGTGTGGTGCAGATAAACCAATATGAAGAGCCATCGAGTGCTGCAATTGAGCTGGCCTTTTTCCTGTCTAAAGACGGCCACAATCTGCTGGATCGAAAGGCGCACGTTGAGATCTTTAAAGGGCACGACTGATTTGCTAGAAGTGAAGAGGAAACAAAGGGGATAACTCGATGAGATCGACGCGAAAGAGGAATGTGGACTGGGTGCTGGCATTTGCATATGTCTTGCTACTGAGTTTTGGAGGAGTGCAGGCATCGGTCGCTCGGCTGAAGATGAAAGCCGAGCCGCACGACCCAGTGGCCGCTATGAGAGGTCTGATTGACAGGCGCCTGGGCACACGTTACATTGACCAGGTTCTAAGCACCTCTCGTGCGGATTCCTTGCTTTCAAGGAGACTGACAATTTTACGGGGTGTTGTATTTGCACTCGTCTGCAACAGATCGCTCTTCGTGTGCTGCCGTCGGATGAAGATGAGCTGGACGTGTTCGAGCTTGGCAGCAGCAGCGACAAGCTTGAGATCGCTGCGAACTCGGCGACTGCAATGGCATACGGTCTGCAGTGGTACTTCAAGACGGTGTTGCGAACGCAGACCGACTGGGACAACCACGAGCTGCAGGTTCCAGACAAGCTGCCCAAAGTGAACGTGCGAATTCGCCACAAACGCACGGCTAAGTAGTCATATTACCAGAATGTCGACACGGGCAGCTATTCACTATGGGCTTGGCGCTGGCCGCAGTGGGAAAAACACATTGACTGGATGGCTTTAAATGGTAAGTGCCGCGCGTGATACATGGGATCAACATGCCCATGGCGTACTCAACTTTGTGTTTGGTATTAGGTATCAACATGCCCCTTGCGTTTACCGGGCAGGAGAAGGTGTGGCAGAATACTTTTCACAAGCACTACAATGTGAGTTACGAAGGGCTTGGCAAGTTCTTTGCCGGATCGGCATTCCTGTCGTGGGGGCGAATGGGAAATTTACGCGGCAGCTGGGTGAAGGGTCCCTTGCCGCAGGCATTTATCGATAATCAGCACCGGCTTCAGCTGCGGATCCTACAGCGCATGCGCGAATTCGGAATGATTCCTGCATTGCCAGCATTTGCAGGTCATGTACCAGAAGAGCTGAAGCTCATGTTGCCGAATGCCAACTTCACGCGATCACCGAATTGGGGCAATTTTACAGATGAGTTCTGCTGTGTCTACATGATCGAGCCAACTGATCCATTGTACCAAGAGATCGGCAAAGCTTTTCTCGAGGAACAACGCGATTTGTACAAGAACACGTCGTCACTTTATCAGTGTGATACGTACATGGAGATGGCTCCAGAGTTTAGTGATCCGAAGGAGCTGGCAAAGGCAGCCCGCGCTGTGATCGACGGCATGACAGCAGCTGACCCTGACGCTGTTTGGCTCATGCAAGGCTGGCCATTTGTGGATGACCCGCATTTCTGGACGAAGTCACGCGTAAAAGGATATCTCGATGGCGTGCCCCATGACAAAATGATAATCCTTGACTTCTACACCGAAGCTGTCCCTATATGGGATAAAATGGAGAACTACTTTGGCAAGAACTGGATTTATTGTGTGCTGCATAATTTCGGAGGCAACACGGGCATGCGTGGTGACTTGCCGACTGTCGGCACAGCACCAGCACTTGCCAGGCGTGAAAGCAGTGGAACGATGGTCGGAGTTGGGCTCACGATGGAGGGTATTTTTCAAAACTATGTTGTGTACGATCTCACACTTCAGATGGCATGGGTCGATGATCCGCTGGATATCGAGAAATGGGTTTTAACATTTGCTTCACGAAGGTACCATTCTCAAAATGATCACATCAATCGCGCCTGGGGCTATTTGCTAAGATCGGTGTACAACCGCACCATGGCGTATGGTGGCGTGACCAAGAACTTGGTGTGTCTGATCCCTCATTGGAACCTCGTGTATTGGCGCTTTCAGCCTACGATGATCAAATATGACCCCAAAGACATCGTAGTAGCATGGAAAGAGTTACTGCTCGTTGGAGATGAGTTACATGACGTGGACACGTACCGGCACGACCTAGTCGATGTCACTCGCCAATTCTTGAGCAACTCGTTGCTGGCACAGTACCTGAAGCTAAGAGAGATGCACGAAGTGCAAGTGGCGCCAGCTGAAAAGTTTTGTGGGTTGACGAAGGCCATGCTCACGACAATGGAACACCTAGAAGAGCTTCTCGCTACGAACAAAGACTTTTGCTTGGCAATTGGATCGGTGATGCGCTGGCACTCGCTGGAGATTTGGCCATTGACGGCGGCAACACAAGCCGAAGCGAGCTTCGCGACTACTATGAGTACGAAGCTCGCAACCAGATCACGCGGTGGGGGACAACAACAATGAAGCCATCCATGACTATGCGGGTAAAGAGTGGAGCGGTCTCGTGAAGGGCTACTACATTCCTCGATGGAGCATGTGGCTCACCGAGGTGTGCAAGGCGTACAGCGATCGCCATCCGATGGACGAGAAAGCGTTCAAGAAGGCGCGCATTGCCTTCGAGCTCAAGTGGCAGCTGGGCCACGAGTCGTATCCGACCACGACTGTGGGGGACTCGCTTGCGGTCTCCAAACGCTTGTACGCCGAGTACGTCGACTTCAACGACGTGCTTCCTCAGTCAGAAACCGCAACAGCGGTCGCCTAGCAAGTCAGACCCAGAAGACTTCATCATGGCCTTGCTTGACGTTTTATCCGTTCGGGTGGCAGTCTGCTGGTGTCAAGACCCATAGTTTCTCATTGCACACTCGTTTGAATATGCGTGCCGCTTTAGTACATTAGTTCTCTTCAAGTGTCCATTGCGAGCACCACTGCAATCAATCACGAAATGAATTCGGAGACAGACCCACTTAAGGCTCAAGAGCTCAAGTTGCGCTCTTGCAGTCAGTCAGTCACTCTCGCTCCTCTTCAACAATTGCCTGATTTTCGACGAACCCAAGCGCCACCAGTCCAAAGAAGCCATTACTGACCTTCCTGTCGTGTGTCGAAGGGCCCGCTTCCAGCCTTCTTATTCCCCTCGCCGCTAGTCGTCGCTCGCTCTGCCTCCTTCGGCGCTGGCCTTCGCACTGACCACCTCCATTGCCCCCTCGCCGTCCCGCAGAGACTGGAGACAGAGACCGGAGCTGCCGTTGACATGACTGAGTGGCTCGACGCCTGGCGCGCGGTGCACTGGGCGCTGCTGGCCGCGGCCGCCGCCGCTTCGCTCTTCCTGCTGCTGCACTCGGTGACGTTCCACCGCCTCAAGCGCCGCATGGCCGACCTGCTGCTGAGCGGCATCGCGCTCGCGGACCTGGTTTTCGTGGCCTTGGAGGCCGCCAAGCAGCTGCTGCACTCGTCCTACTTCGCGCTACAGGACGGAGCACCAGGACGACGCCCAGGACAGCTCCAGCTACAGCTCGTGGGACTTTGTGCTCACTTTATTGGCGCGCTTCAGCTTCTTCATGTCGTTCTACTGGGTCGCCAACCTGTCGCTGCTCATGCGGCTGGGCAACCTGGAGGCGCTCCACGTGAAGCGCAGCCTGCTGCTGTCCACGCTGGCGTCGCTGGTCTACGGATGCATGCACGCGGTGCTGCCGACGCTCAGCTCGGACGACTCCAGCAGTGCCAGCGCAGCGTACGTGGTCACGGCCATGCTGCTGTTCGTCATGCAAATCACGCCGCTGCTGATGATCCTGACGAACTTGCGAGCCGTAAAGAGGTCGAGGCTGAACGCGACCGTCCAAGGCCGCAACGTCATTAGACGACTGACAGGATACTGCGTTTGCGCTGCGGTTTTCACCTTGCCGTACGCGCTGGTGCTCGTCCTGTTCCAGCATCTGGTTGCAGTGGGGGCAGTAGCTGAGACGGGCAACTACTTTGTTCCGATTGCGAACGCCCTGCTCTTTGGCACAAGCCTTAGCTGTTGTTGTTGCTGCGGCATGACGGCTGAGGCAAACCCAGCACTACCTCCGCATGAGATTAAAGTTGTAGCAGACGACACTCCGTCATCATCCGTGGATTGCTCTGCTGGTGTGTTGACAGATGGAATCGCCACTCCAGGAGCACGGGCTACATTGGTCTTGCTGCAGGCGGCGTGTTGGGCATCCGAGACGGGTTGTTGGCTGGGGTCCCATCGCCGAAATGGTGACAGAAGGCCCAGCAATGAAGATCGGAGAGGGTTCGAGTGCTGAGGTGTACAAGGCGCAGTGGCTCGGCATCACTGTGGCTCTAAAGTGTTTGCGTCTGCATGCAGCTGGTGGGTCCGAAGCTGAGCTGTACATGACGCACTTGGCCGAGCTACGCACTGAGTTCCTGGATGAAGCGGTGCTAGCTGCTCAACTGCGCCACCCGAACATTACGTTGTTCATCAAAATGGGCACGTACAAGGGCAGTTTGTGCCTCGTCAAGTACGTATCATTTTGGTTTGTAAAGACTGCGGGTCTTTGAGTTTGACATTTGTTATCTGTGTCCTGTGGCATCAGTGAATATTGCTCGCGTGGGTCGCTGCGAGATGTGCTACGCGCAAACCCGCTCATCGAATGGCACACAAAAGTGCGTCTTGCTTTCGAAGCAGCAAAAGGTTTGGCCTTCATGCACAACCGTGAGCCTATCTACCTGCACCGCGACCTTAAGGCGTCCAATATCCTTGTGACTGCCGACTGGACAGCGAAGATCGCGGACTTCGGTATCTCTCGAATTGCTACGGATTTCACGGTGAAGAAACAACATATCTCGCGAAAGTTTTCTGGAGCACAGTCTCTTCAGTCTTTGCAGTCAATCGCAGAGAGTGTAGTTGTTATTGACAACGCAGCATCGGAGCTAATGACGACATTTGCTGGCACGTGGCGGTGGAATGCACCTGAGATCATGAAAAACCCGAATGAATGCCGATTCAACCGTGAAACAGACATGTACAGCTTTGGCGTGGCGCTGTGGGAAATTTTGTCGAACGGCGCGGTGCCTTTCGGAAATGTGGATTTTGACCATCAAGTGCGACAGCTTGTGGCCGCCGGCGAGCGCCCGGCAATGCCTCCTAGTGCTTATTTGCGTCGCGCTCCGCCCGAGTTTATCGAGGTGATGTGTGCCTGCTGGCACCAGGAACCGGACAAGCGACCTACTGCGCAGGACGTGATGCTGCGGTTGGGTTCACTATCGTACACTTTGTCGCATGGCTCGGAATTCTACACGACATCTCAAAACACGGCGCGGTTCGTGTTCAGCGATACCTACTACCAGGCGATGGATTCGGGTCAAAGCTGCCCGTCATTGTGGTAACCTTCGGCTAGAAAATCGAAGCAAGTGGGAATTCGTTGAAAAGGCAACTACAGGAGTAGTTTTTGTAAGTTAAGCATAGAAGAAGAGTAAATCTCACGGAACCTACGACGTACTAGTAGTAGTAACGTAGGAGAACCAGCAAGTCAAGCAGGTAGGAATCAAGCGAGCTTTTGAAAGTCAATGGCACTGTCGTCGACTTTTCTGTTCGCACACCACCAGATAGGAATCGTGTGTGGTAGGTATCCTTATGAGGAGCGCCAAACAACAAGTGCAGCGTGGTGGTGGTTGCACTCCGCTTCCAGGCCGGCATCTGCGGGGTGCAACTTGAGCTCTTCTTTATCGTAAAGCTCTTCGCGGTCGCTTCGTCAAGCACCAACTGCTCCCGCTAGGCGAACCTCTTCACGATAGACCTCGCTCGTCAATCGGCAACCTCGCCGAATGTCACTCCTTCCGTGAGGAGAACTGTGAAGGTTGACAGACCTTTTTTAGTCACGGCCGGGAGGGGTGCATCTGGGTCCTCGAACTCGACACTCAGATAAGGACCTGGGGTCGTCAGCGAGGCTGAGGGTGCAACGACGGCGAGCTCTCGGCCGACCCTTGTGGCTCTGCAGCGGCGTCGCCATCTCCTCGTCGGTTGAAGTCTCCCTCGCCACCTCTGCGATCGCCGTCTGGTTCGCCATGAGGTCCGCCCTGTACTTCTTCCAGCCCACGAGGGCAGCAGCGGCCCGTTCACCGGCGGGCGGTGGCGATGCGCTTCCTCGCGTGCCAGTCGACGGCGTCGCAGCCGTCGCACCCACCAGAGGTAGACGACCACGGGGATCGTGAAGCACAGAATGACGATGGTGACAATGTCCCTGACCGAGATACCCATGACGTTCACGGTCGAGGTGGCGCTGAGCGTCGCGCAGTACTCGCTCGAGACTTTGTTCGAGAACACGGGCGAGTCGCAGAAGCCGACGCACACGCAGCCGTCGGCCCCTACGCAGAACTGCGACGGCTCCGTCACGCCGGACGCGGACGTGATGAACTGGCCCGAGTCGCAGGCGGTGCAGACCGGGTCGACGTCTTCGCAGTACGTCGAGTTGGCGCTTGGAAAGAAATGTGGCGCGGCGGCGCTGGCGTTGCGTCGGTAGTCCTGTTGCCACACATACTCGTCCATGGTGGTGCACAGACCCGCAGAGCTGATGACGCACTGGACACCGTCACCCGGCGATGAATTGAGGCAGTCGTAGCAGGAGCGAGGCGAGTCGCAGGCGTCCGAGCTCTGCTGCGTCCACATGCAAACG
>JAAVTI010000648.1:0-17988 GCA_011947335.1 Phytophthora constricta | reverse complement strand
TCTCGACCTTTGCCACCGACGCGTCTGCGACTGCCCAGACTCGCCACCTTCACCACATTGTCGCTCTAGCTTGGCACAGACAGCAGCACGACGCTGCCGTCCATGGCGGCATGGCCACCACCACGCCAGCATCTCACGACCTTGCCACCGAACGTCTGCGACCGCACCAGACTCGCCACCTTCACCACATTGTCGCTCTAGCTTGGCACAGACAGCAGCACGACGCTGCCGTCCATGGCGGCATCGCCACCACCACGCCAGCATCTCACGACTTTGCCACCGAACGTCTGCGACCGCACCAGACTCGCCACCTTCACCACATTGTCGCTCTAGCTTGGCACAGACAGCAGCACGACGCTGCCGTCCATGGCGGCATCGCCACCACCACGCCAGCATCTCACGACTTCTTGCCACCGAACGTCTGCGACCGCACCAGACTCGCCACCTTCACCACATGTCGCTCTAGCTTGGCACAGACAGCAGCACGACGCTGCCGTCCATGGCGGCATCGCCACCACCACGCCAGCATCTCACGACCTTTGCCACCGATCGTCTGCGACCGCACCAGACTCGCCACCTTCACCACATTGTCGCTCTAGCTTGGCACAGACAGCAGCACGACGCTGCCGTCCATGGCGGCATGGCCACCACCACGCCAGCATCTCACGACCTTGCCACCGAACGTCTGCGACCGCACCAGACTCGCCACCTTCACCACATTGTCGCTCTAGCTTGGCACAGACAGCAGCACGACGCTGCCGTCCATGGCGGCATCGCCACCACCACGCCAGCATCTCACGACCTTTGCCACCGAACGTCTGCGACTGCACCAGACTCGCCACCTTCACCACATTGTCGCTCTAGCTTGGCACAGACAGCAGCACGACGCTGCCGTCCATGGCGGCATGGCCACCACCACGCCAGCATCTCAGGACATTTGCCACCGAACGTCTGCGACTGCACCAGACTCGCCACCTTCACCACATTGTCGCTCTAGCTTGGCACAGACAGCAGCACGACGCTGCCGTCCGTGGCGGCATCGCCACCACCACGCCAGCATCTCACGACCTTGCCACCGAACGTCTGCGACCGCACCAGACTCGCCACCTTCACCACATTCTCGCTCTAGCTTGGCACAGACAGCAGCACGACGCTGCCGTCCATGGCGGCATCGCCACCACCACGCCAGCATCTCACGACCTTTGCCACCGAACGTCTGCGACTGCACCAGACTCGCCACCTTCACCACATTGTCGCTCTAGCTTGGCACAGACAGCAGCACGACGCTGCCGTCCGTGGCGGCATCGCCACCACCACGCCAGCATCTCACGACCTTGCCACCGAACGTCTGCGACCGCACCAGACTCGCCACCTTCACCACATTGTCGCTCTAGCTTGGCACAGACAGCAGCACGACGCTGCCGTCCATGGCGGCATCGCCACCACCACGCCAGCATCTCACGACCTTTGCCACCGAACGTCTGCGACTGCACCAGACTCGCCACCTTCACCACATTGTCGCTCTAGCTTGGCACAGACAGCAGCACGACGCTGCCGTCCATGGCGGCATCGCCACCACCACGCCAGCATCTCACGACCTTTGCCACCGAACGTCTGCGACTGCACCAGACTCGCCACCTTCACCACATTGTCGCTCTAGCTTGGCACAGACAGCAGCACGACGCTGCCGTCCGTGGCGGCATGGCCACAGCCACACCAGCATCTCACGACCTTGCCACCGAACGTCTGCGACCGCACCAGGCTCGCCACCTTCACCACGTGATCGCTCTGGCCTGGAACCGACAGCAGCACGACGCTGCCGTCCATGTGCAGCTTGACTACCGCCACAATTCACGCGTCGTTTTGCCACCGAACCGCTGAAACCGCACCGGCTTCACCACCGCTATCGCTGAGTCTCTATCGGTATTGCCGTACTGCCGTGCTAGACGGCATATACCACAATGCCCACGTCACGCTACCTTGCTGCCGAACCTGCAATCGAACCAGCTTCTCTACCGTCATCAACGAGATTCTATCGACACCGCCAGCAGCACGACGCTGCCGTGCTCGACGGCATGGCCACCGCCACAATGCTCATCGAGCTACCTTGTCGGCGAGAGGACGTCAATACAAGAAAGCTTAGATCACACCACCAGACTCCATAATTGTCATGAACATGGCTTCATCTTGCTGCGGTGAAAAGCAGCGCCGCCGCCACAGCGATCACCAGATGTGACGTCGCGCTGCCGACAGTCTGACGCCGTTGTTGTCACCCGTGGCGATCCGGAATAGTTGCACCTCAGGTCCACTTCAGCCTTCCGCTCTGTTCACTCTGAGCTCAACAGATCCCTTCGAAAAAAGACCCGCGGGTTTGCACGTGTTTTTTCAGCCACTGATCCGGGTTGACCAATGAGCAGACTTTACCGCACGCGATTGTAGGAATCTTATCCCTTCGCCTGACGATTGGCGGAATCTTAGAGGGCCCATCATCAGCCTTGGTTTGTTAACTTCAACGTTGGTCCCGTTTTGGTGCCAATTTCAAGCGGCTCGCTAGCGCTTCAATGCACGCAAGAAAGTCGATAAGGAGAAGCGATAATTTTGCCACCCGCTGCACATTTCACTTTGCAATTTGCGGCGGTCCCAGCACTTGCATGCAGCTGACTCCGTCACCCGCAATACCAAGATCTGCACAACCACTGCTCAACGACGCCTCGCTCATCACGATTGCGGAGCACTCGATCCTGTTGCTGGTGCATATGATTGGTAACCACGAGGTCACTGGCGCCCCTGGCGGCTCGCCCACGACGCTGTTGAGGTGCCCGTGCCGCTGCAATTCGGTGCCGACGTTGGTATGCTAGTTGGTGCCGCCCACATTCATCTTGCCCACGTGGAGGCGGAGCGCTCGCTGTTGCTGGAGCGCTCGCTGTTACTGGAGCGCTCGCTGTTACTGCTGCTGCTGTGGTGGTGCTACGAGGTCACTGCCGCTCCTTCGACAGCTCGCGTCGAACTGCACGGCTTACTCAGAGCACAGTCACGGTGTACTGCAGCCACATCCGCAAGAGCATCTGAAGACGGTCCACGACGCTGTTGAGGTGCCCGTGCCGCTGCTAGTCGGTGCCGTTTATACCGATGTTGAAGTGCTAGTTGGTGCACAGACATCTTGTCCTCGTGCGGGCGGTGATTTCGCTGTTAGTGCTGCTTCTGTGGCGGGGTCCCGTACCGACGTCTCCCTACATATACGTGCTTCGCGGAGCTGCGGGTTGGTGCTGTTACCGACGCAGGACTCACGCTGATGAAGTTCTCGATGGCACTGAGACCCTCGGTTACCCGTGGGAGCTGTAGCGCAAACGTCTTCATCATAGCTGCCCGTGTGGTTACGACGAGGATTCACGTGCTGCCTGCAGCCGTCGCGGCCGTCATCGGGAGCTGATCGAATGAAATTGGCAGCTACTGTAGTACTTCAAGTAATCTGTTGTATTTCAAGTGCAAGTAATCGAAGTCGAGCATAGTTCAATATTGTGTCCAACGTGATATCTAGTTGCCAACTCACGTGCTTCACGAAGATTCGGACCCGTGATTCGTGCCTTTCTCTTACTTCTCGATTTACCAGCCCGGGCAATGGCTGCTTCTCACTCTTGGTTACTCAAGTAGCAGCGACTACATATGCGACGATGTAGACGAAGACACGGAAGATGAAGGTGCAAGTGAAGCCGCACATACTACGACCATCGACGCCGATGGTGATGCCGACGGCGATGGTCAGGTTTATTACGACGACAGTGAGTGTGCTGCAAAGGCATACATCGAATCGTTGACGACAGACAGTGGTCTCCATCTCACCGCAGAGAGACTATCAGGAACGCTTATCGCGACCGAGGGAAATTGGGACTTTCTCGCTATTTGTTTCGGAAACTTTCAAGGCTTCCATTCGTCTCTGGACAAATGAGATGCTAGCTTTACGAGGACAGACTCAGACAACACCGGATGAATTCGACGCATATCTTGGATTGGAGCTGGCAGTGAGTACAGTTTCGCTGAACGATATAGGTGACTTTTGGTCTGGAAAGCGATTTCTTGGGCAGAGTGATTTTCAGACACCATGAGCCGCACGCGATTCCAAAGTATTCGTGGTCGTGTGAAGTTCCACCCGTCAAGTATCACATCGGGCGATGGTCGTGACCCGCTTTGGCACAGTAGGATTCTGATGGAGCATATACAGACTGAGTTTGCTGAACTTGCTGTTCCGTACGGTACGAGCAGCCTCGATGAGAATAGCGTGCGGACAAAAGCTCGGACACGAGCTCAATCATATATCCTCTCAAAACCGGACAAATATGCCGTTCGCTTTTATGCTGTCGTTCGGGTGGAAGTCACTGTATGTGCACAGCATTTGGGACAACGGATCTGGGAACACACAACTTCTATCGCCATCAGCTCACTACACACGAGTATTTCCAGGTCTGGCTACCCCTCTCGCTAACACATTGATAAAACCAACTGTAACGGTTGCAGCGAGCAGTGCGTCAGCGCTCTGGGTGGCTATGCTAGGCCACCAAGAATTTTCAGTGCGCTCGCGGACTGGACGCCGGCTGATGGTGACGGATAACTTCTACACTAGGCACGCGCTAGCCAAGACTCTATTGGTGTTTACGGACGGCGAAATCAGGCTGCTTGGGCCCGACCGACTGAACAATGTTGATACTGCAAGCAAGCCAGCAGTATCGGCGGCGATGAATCGAGCAGACACTGCATCAAGGGGCAGCTGGGAACTCATTGCAGTAGTTGAGCCTGAAGAAGGGTGGGGCAGCGCCGAAAGAGCAACAAAAGCCCAGCGTAGCGTACCTAAAGCCCAGCGTTCTCCGTTTTCCACACCGACCATGGTCTTCTCCCCAAATGCAGGGTATATTGTCTTCCGAGACAAAAACCTGTACTATTTTACACCAACGATCTCCGTGGGACACCGGTAAAGCCTGTCATGCGCATGGATGACCCCAGGACAGTTGAGTGTGTTCATAGGTTGTATCCCATACAGCGCTGGACTGGAAATGAAACCCTTCACAGGAAAGTGTTTATGGTACCCGCCATTATTGCTGCCTACAATTTAGCGATGAACGGAGTTGACCGCGTAGACCAGTTGAGGAGCACAAACCCCACGCGACGCAAGGAAATGAGACTGTCGATGAGCATCTTCACCTGGGCGCTGGACTTGTGCGTAATCAACGCCTTTGCGTTTCTAAGGGAGATAGAGCCTCGCGATGCAGCTACACTTTCACTTCGTGAATTCAAGCGACATAGCTGAGCAGTTGACAGCGAAGCATCTCAGGAAGACGACCCAGGAACGTGCCCACAAGAAGCAAAGGCGAGACGTAGCAGATGTAGCTGGGGCTGTTGGTGATATCATGAGTGATCATATACTAACACCAAACGCAAGGAGAACTCCGATGGCCAGCTCAAGTGTATGTTGTGCAGAATTCGTGGACTGCAAAAACGATCTCGTTGGGGTTGCGTCGAATGCCAGCAAGGTTTCGACGTTGAATGTTTCGCCGCATTTCATTTCCGCAAGGTTTTCCTAGCCACGTCGACGCCCAGCGTGCGTCAGGCACTTGATGTTGTGTGTGCCGCTGCTACTGGCAACAAGCCATTCAAAACGCGCCAGCGAAAAACAAATCCATCACTCCAGTGAGTATGCTAACGCTCCCATGACATGACAGAGGCATGCTAAACCACCAGCGTTGAGTTCCAAAGGAGAAACAAATAGCGGCTCTAATCATCATCCACTCACACGTAATTCACGTTCATTGAACCCCACCACAGCTGCCAAACACCAAACGTAACTAACTAACGCTCTGGTCACGTAGCCATGATGTCCTCCACCGCGTTCGTCTCTCATGGCATCACGATCATCACCACATTACACACCTCGCCACCTTGCCATCAAAATATTACATCGGCTCCGGTTTCACCACCGCCATAGCCTAATCACTATCAACACTACCCGCAGCACGACGCTGCCGTCCATGGCGGCATGGCCACCGCCACGACAACACCTCGCGACCGCGCCACCGAGCATCTGCGACCACACGAGGCCACCACACTGTCGCTATGCTTGGCCTCGACAGCAGCACGACGCTGCCGTCCGTGGTGGCATGCCACCGCCACGCCAGCTCCTCACGACCTTGCCACCGAGCGTCTGCGACCGCACGAGGTTCGCCACCGTCACCACCTTGTCGCTTTGCTAGCCCCCGACCAGCACGACGCTGCCGTCGATGGCGACATGGCCACCGCCAGGACCGCACCTCGCGACCGTGCCACTGAGCATCTGCGACCGCACGAGGCTCGCCACTTCGCCACTTTGTCGCTCTGCTTGGCCCCGCGAGCAGCACGACGCTGCCGTCCGTGGCGGCATGGCCACCGCCATGAACTAGTCCCCTTTGGCGCTGCCAGAAGCACGACACTACTGTGCTTGGTTGTGATGAGCCAGACCAGATTGCGCTGCGCAAGACGTTATTTGTGATTTACAACATGTTCAAAGATAGGACCTGTTCTCCTTCATGACGTAATTAGTGCAAGCGTTCAAAGACTTATGCGTTTTTTCCATCTGTTAGGAACACGATACTGTTCATAAGGAAAGTGCAACAGTTATCAGCCAATCAAAAGCTTGTATGTAGTCCATATACGGACAGAATAATGTCTATTAGCAATACCAGTAGTCAAATGGCTAAGATCGACAGGCACATGCGACAAGCCAACATATTTATACAGGGACTGCATTTATCAGAAAAGTAAAGTAAAGGTCAGGAGGGGAAATTTTGTAGGTGCGGTCTGTTCAGATGAACCCTTCATCAGTAATCCCCAGACTTGGTTTTCCAGCTCAAATGGAATAAACCGAAGACAAACTACCGGTAGGCACGCGTGGCATACAAAGCTAAGTATTATCGCTAAATCCCCTCGACGTAATATGGAATCGAAAACCTACAAATATTCTTCCTAAGTAGTCTTTACTATAGAAAAGGCACATTGGCACAGGTCGATATGTGCATTGACACCGGCATTTTCATTCTTGTGTATCCCAATATATATCGAACTTATCGACGAATTTCACGAAAACAGCTCACAGAAAATCTGTCTGCCACACCTACAGTATCGGCACAAACTAAAGCTTTTCGAATTTTCGTAGAGAACATGTTGTAGATGACCAGAAAATTAGGTTGGGTTTTCCATGGGTACGACGTATTGCATATAATTCTGCCAAATTTGCAGCTTTAAGCATTGGTGTGCGATGTTCGAGATGTTTTAGTTGGTGTCAGCATTGGAGCGATTCTCGCAGGCTTTCTGTGACTCATAAACCTAAATCTGGAACGCTCGAACAATTTTATCAAAGTGAGCATCCACCCGCAGCAGCATTGACATAGATTTGATTTTGCACTCAGCTCGCCATGTACTGAGTTTCAAAATGTCCGTGAACGGTGCCGGGAAGCTGATGCGACTAAGCAATGCATAATCTTTTTACTAGTACGGCAGCATCCCGTGTCGGGTTGCTTAGGGGCGACATATACACTGGTTAAACCGCTGTATAGACGCCCCCAAAAAAACGTTTTTAGCGAGCTCTTCAATTGATATAGTAACTGATTACAAAATACCTGTAATCTACACCAACTTCGATCACTTGATATTATATTTTTAAGTAATGCTATTTACGCAACGAACCTACAAGCTACGACACCACAACGGCGACAGCGAACTCAGTTGTCATCTCTACGATATTCATCGCTCGGTTCGAACTCCGACTGACTGCTACTTGTGCTGGTACTGCTCTCAAGCACATACCCCAGTTCTCTTCGCACTTGCTCATCCGCTTCCGCTGCTTCCAGTTCATCATCCCGGTCGTCTTCGTCGTCTTGATCTTCCTCACTCTCTTCGCTCTCCTCTGCCTTCGATTCCTCTTCCTCGCGTGCATCATCCTCGTCACCATCGTCAGCCTGGTTGTCATCGTCTTCTTGGTCATCGTCGTCCTTTTGGTTGTCATCGTCCTTTTGCTCTTCATCGTTATCTTGGTCTCCATCGTCTTCATGGTCGTCGTCGTCCTTCTGGCCGTCATCGTATTCTTGGCCGCCATCGTGGCCCTTGTCGTCTTCTTGGTCGTCGTCCTGGTCGTATACTCGGTCGTCATCCTGGTCGTGGTCACCACTTGCTAGACGCTTCACGCGCTTTAGTTCAGGCACCTCGCATCCAACGGGCTGACCACGCTTCCGTGCACATCGATTCTGCGCCGACGCCAGGTGGGGGTAACGTTGGCCTGTGCCATCTGGCGAACTCTCGTGCCGCAAGCGCGGTCGAGTGCACGGTATTGATCGTGGTGACGCTGCGCCCGTTCGTCGCTGAAGGAAGACCTGTACACCGCCAACCAGTCCGAATCCGTTTGCGCATTCTCGCTGCGCGCTCGAGCGAGACCACCCCTAAGAACTTGCAACCGCCGGACAGCATCCGGCTCAACGTTACTTAGAGAAGAATGACGTTCACGAAGGCGATTGAGCTCCTGGTAGGCCTCGAGAAGCTCCTCAAATGCTTTCCTTTCCGCCTCGATCGCTTCCTGCCGACCTCTAGTAGCTTGGTCCATGCTGCTTCGCAGCGGAATTTCCGTACTGCAATGCACAGCGACCTATATAGAGGCTACCATCAATCATTAATCCATCAAGGACCATTGCGCTGGATATTGTTTCGAATGGACTTTATCTGCTGCTAAGGGGGCCGATTTGCTGTGGGTAAATGGGCACAGACAGCGCCCCCAAATCGATATAAGCATCCGAACTTTTTCTCACCTATCGCAGGAAGATTGCCATGACAGGTACGCATATCAAAACCGTCCGATTTCCGAGGGCCGCAGACCATTTTGACGCCTCTATATGCTCCGCGACTCCAGAGCGTTCAAGTCAATGACAATGCCAGTTCTCCTCTGCGTGCACGGGGAGATCTGCTACAAAGCGTGATGGTAGACGCCACAGCATGTGTGAGTACCACCGCGAATATCAGCGGGTGAAGCTCGCGCAAAGGCGCGAGGCTAAAACCCGCCGCCAGCTCCGACCAACGCAATGCACGTATTCTGTTTGTTGCGATCACGAGCGCGCGCAAGAAGAATGGAGAACTGCACAGCTTCTGTGATCGGCACCGGCAGCGACAGAACACTCTACAGCGGCAGCGCCAAGCCCGGCAAAAAGCGGCAAATTGGGTAAACCGAGCTTCAAGAAACACTAGAGGAGACAGACCTGCAGGAGATCATCCACCAACGATTTCAACGGAGCAAAAGCAACGTCGAGTTAGAAGCGCGCAAGCCACAAAGACACCCTGCACAGCTGATGCCAGTCCGGATTTTGTGGCTGCCGAGACGTTCACACTCGACGGGCGTCCAGGTGAGAGCATGGTGGCAGCCGACCTGACGTTAGGAGGGCTGGCGGAAATCGTACTTGCGGAGCAAGAAGAGGTGTCGCGGCAAACAGAAGCCAGCAGACGCTTTAAGGAGAAGTGAGCTGCAATCTGGGCGGCGCACGTACCGCCGAACGGCATTTGATTCCTGTGTCATGGTATCATTTACTGAAAATACGATTCATATATTTCTCCATAGCTCTACGTTGCGTGGTAGAGTTGTTTAATAATTTTGCACTCCCCAAAAGCCGTTCTTCCCTCCTGTGTACAGCTGACATCTTCATTGGCATGTCGACAAACAACGCCTGCGTTGAGTGTCCTTGACTTGGTGCCTGCGTTGAGTGTGCTTGGCGCCTGCGCCTGCGCAATACCGTACGCACCCATATCGAGACGCATGCGCACCCGACCACGGAGTGCATCGGATGATTTCGTACTGCACTGCTAGTTCCGAGGTAGATTGCTCTGATTAAGAGCTTGAGCGACGAGCTGCATAGCCCGAGAAACTGGCAGAGCAACGTCCATCGTCCGTGTCACTTTGTCAGCCATCCGAGCCTCTTCTGCCTCAAAAGCAGCTCGGCGCTCGGTTGTCGCTGTCAATTGGGCGAGGCTCAGTGGCTGTGTAAGCAGAATTGACGACCTCTGTTTTACTCGTGACAGAGGAACGTAGGCAAAAGCTACATTGGGAACAGAACTGCTGCGAAAAACTAATATATCGCATGTGAGCCCCTGTACTTTGTGGACCGTCATGGCATAGCCTAGTCTCACAGGAATTCCGCGAAGGACAACGCGAAAATCACTGTTTTTCTTTCCCCAGCTGATGTCTTTGGGAGGCACAGGTACAATATTTGGAACGCCGTCTAGAAATGAGGGTCCGAGGTAATTATCTGTTATTTGTACCAGCACAATAGGTAGCTCACTGTCCGAGGTAAACATGAAATCATAGACAACTCCATTTGTGCCATTGCACAACTCCGCTGACTGCTCGGCATTGTACGTCAGTGTAATAGGAGCGCCTATGCAGAGCATAATCTCAGTTGCAACTACTCGATCCCTATCAGAGATAGCTATTTGGTCCTCGCTAACAAGAGCATGCACGGTACCAGCAGGAACCTCACGCTGGCAGTGAAGTCGTTTTTGCTGTACATGGTGCTGAGATTGAATATGAAAAATGTGAGCGGCGTTAGCACGAAGACATTTTTGATTTGCGGCGTCAACGTCAATGTTCTTGTATTGCTGTGGCAAAGTCCTAAGAAACTTGCTCGCTTTGACAGCACCGAGAGTTGAAAAGATCTATATCGGCTGCCGTTAAGCGCATCTGTCGCAATTGGCGCAGAGCAACAAACCATTCGGGATCTAGCTTACCACGGTTCTGACTTGTTAGTGTCCATGCAAGTGGAATGTTCTCCCAAATTTGTCTACCTTTGCGATGAACGTCATTTTTAATTTATGCATCGGTGTCGAGAGAGTATGGCACGACAGGATCGAGTTGAGTAGAGGCACCTGTAAATATCACATCGCGGTCACCAAAAGCTAGGTGTTGGTGGCTAGGTCAGATCTCACGCATCCTTTCATCAATCCAGTATAACATCCCGCACGAGATGACGCTGAATTCGTCTATCACGACTAAATGTATATCCTTATAGCGTTGCTGTAGTTTGTTTAGCTTCGCGGGGCCATTTTGCTGGACTCTAAGCGGAGTGTAGGGAACCGAAAAAGCAGATCGAGCGAACGAAGCGAATCCGAAGGCAGAGCAGAGTGTCTGCCCCTTAATGTTAAATGCAGCGGTGCCTTGATGCGCCAGGAGCAAAACACGCTGAGTCGCACGCTGCGTACTGCCCTCGCAAAACACGTAATGCACATCCCGGACAATGTGTTTGTGGTGAAGTGCGATCGCAAAATCGCCCTTACACCAACGCGCCCAGACCCCGACTAACGGAGGGGTACTCCGATAACCTTGGGGTTGTTGAGTTGCTCACCTTGTGTACCCGTCGGCGGGCTGGTTTGCTCCTCTGGTGGTCTCAAGATGAAGTGCTGCGTGGAGACACGACCGTGTACCTTACACGCGGGACTGTTGGTGACAGCGCGGATATCCTTCGCTCTGTCGCCGGGGGCGGTTGGGTTTGCCAGCCTCGATCGATACTTCGAGATCGGGACTTGGCGGGCCAGAATCCACTGGGCCCTGGAGCTCACCCTCGAGCGTCCTTGTCCTTGTCCTTTGTTCTTGTAAAGCGCCTCCTATGGCGGGGTCTTGGGGGTGAGAGTCGAACCCTGGCCAAATAAATCCAGGGGTCCTTAGCCGCGGTTCTGCACGCGATCCGGGTGGGCCAATATACGTTCCTGCCTTAGATGTTCTTGGTCGCTTTTGCCGAAGAGGGCAATTGAACTCTGTTTGTGTTAATCCTATCAATCACTACTCCTCCTTAGTCTCGTTTACACTGCCCTTGTATGCCCCTCGATTTGCGACCATTCAGCAGCATCCTCGAACGATAGCACCCAAGATCTCACTCCTTAGTGGGTACAAATCAGATGTCTCATCCCTTGATTACGCCTTCCGGGACCGTACACATTAGCCGTTGTGTACCCATGTGATCAGCGGCGATCGTATCGAAATGATGGCACCAGTGATCGCGGTATCGAATCGCAGACGATCAGCGGTCAGTCGGCGGTCGGGCGGTCGGTAATTCTTCGGAATTCTCCATACATTCCATTTTTTCTAAAAAAGCATTAAAATTTAAAATTATTAAAATTAAAAACAAAAAATGGATTTTAACAACATTTCTTATTCCCATTTGTATGCTTATTAGTTATGACCATATTTTGAATACTTTTAAAATATCTTTATATTTATTGCGATTTTAATGATGCTCCTTTTCCACGGAGATGTTGGGGCAATGACACCATATTTTTGGGGGTTATTCTTATTATTAAATTCAATTTTATTGTTAGAGAACCGAGAAAGGAGATTGATGGATGTGACCCGCAGGAATCTTCTGCGGGTCACATCCATCAATCTCCTTCTCGGTTCTGGCTTGCATTTCTAGACATGCGCTTCTCCACAACCGCCCCTTGCGCGAGGGCGGGTCGCACATCGGCCCTGCCCGCGTGCACACATTCACAGATTTCTTCTACGGCACCTCGGGTCCTCCAGCGGCTCATTGCTGACCCTCTCCCGGCATGTCCAATCATCCAAAGTCCCCAGCAACTCCTGGTCAAGCCCCAAGATCTTCATCGGTGCCCTGCAGTGACGAGGACGCGGCGGGATTAAGTATACCAACTCTCGAAGATCTCCGACGTTCCTTCAAGCGGTGCACCAGCGGCGTTCAAGGCGCCTCTCGCTCCGTGGGTGTAGACTCCGGCGCTCCTCTCGCGGACGTGCCACTGCCAGACATTCACTTCCAAGTATCCAGAGCCTAAGACGCATTACAGTATATATTGGATCGCGAGAAGGGTACGCCTGCTTGAAGATGACCACCGCCAACTGCAAGAAGCGTATCGGGATCTCCGCCGCCGTGCACACGATTCGGATCGACGACTCATCGAGTTGGCCAAGGCCACCTCTCCATATGTGCAGTATTGCCAGCGACGTTTCGACAATCTCAACGAGAAATATTCTCAAACAAAATCTCGGGCATATGAGTTCGAGCTTGGACTCGCATCGTATGGAGAAAACTTAAAGATGCTGCAGGCGAAGTACCAGCTCCTAGACGAGGCTCATGCAGACACGGTGCAGGAATTACATATCACACGAGAGCTGAAGACCCAACAGGAAGCGTCGCTGCAAGCTGCGCATGACAAGAAAGCGACTATGCAGCGTCAAATGGACGATCAAGGTCGTGATTCAGCTGAACGAATTGCAGCGCTCCGGCAGGAAGTCTCCAGCGGTCAGCACCAGCTTGATTGGTGTTACGCAGAGCGGGATAAGCTCGCTCAGCAGCTTGCGGCGGCCGAAGCTGATCAGATCTCGTCCTCGAAAGAGCTCCAACTCGTCACTTCCCGTTTAGAACGATCGACGTCAGAGCGAGATGCTGCGCGTAAGTTGTTTCGTCCTCCTGTCCAATACTATTACTCATACTCATCATTTGTTATATCCATTGCAGGCGATCAAGTTGCTTCCGCACGATCGACCATTGCGCGTCTCGAGCGTCATGCTGCAGAATTAAAGGGACTCCACAGCAGCCTTAACATGAAGTCGATCAGCTGTGAGCCGACGCAGAGTCCGGTCGGTCGTCACTTCAAACTGCGAGCCGTGATCGCGATCTCGTCGTCCAACAACTTCGAAGTGTACAAACAAGCTATGAAGAGCTCCAGTCCCGCGTTGCACGTGCGGCGCTTCTGATACGCCCACCACCCCCACAAGATTACATTGCTCCATCTCCAGCAGCCACCGTTACCGTTTCCACGTCTTCCTCAGGGCCCGTGCCGTCTAATTCCGCTGATCGTGTGCAAAAGGTCGACCCGCTTCCTTCTTCTTCGTTGGCAGAGGAGGCTCCAGTTGGCGACATGAAGACTTCGACACCACGCCCGCGTGGGACCCTCAACCTGACCCCGGGCATTCCATCGTACGCCGTGATCGATCCCCGTCTTCGACTTCTGCCGACAACTCGAGACCTGGGTCGTCGATCAGCGCACAGACCACGGTTTCTCCTCGTTCGCAACGCGGGCGCAAGAGAACTCGCGATAAGCAGCGATCGTCTTATCCTCGGAAGCGTAGGGGCTATCGGCGAAGCGGTGACGATCATGACAGCAAGCAGGATGTTCCCAGCCATAAGCTCAAACCCACAATTAAGATCCCGGTGCTTCCGCGATTAGTTCCAGCAGGTACTGAGGAGCAGGTCTTCTCCAGTTCCAGTGACGACGACAACCTGCGAAGGGCACAAGCTATGTCTCGCAGCTCGTTCCGACGCACAGCTCAAGCGCATTCTCACGGGGTTTCACGAGAGCCGTCGCGTGGGGAGGTCGGCACCTCTGATCACCCGATCGAAGTCGGCGGACCTGAGGAGTCAGTCGATCACAAGGTGGTTCCCGCTCCTGAAGTCGCTGCGTCGGCTGACGAATCGACCAGCACCCAAGAGATCGGTGGTGCGGCAGGAGGCAGTGATACCGCCAGTGGGGCATCTGGACCTTCAGAGGATGAGTCGAGGTTCAACGATCTCCTGACGACTGGAGAGTTAGCTCAACTACCACGCACTACCATCGATCGCGCCAAGTGGATCCCGGGTATTACGACAGAGGTTCTTTCGACGCTGGTGGAGTGGCGCCTTGGCTTCTTCCGGACATTCTGCAAACCAGTGTCTTGGAGATCACACTGGACATACGCTTTCATCAAATTCCGAAGCCTCCAGCGTGGCTATTTCCGTGCAATCAGCCCGTACCCAAAAACGATCAGTGGGACCCGGATTTGGTCAACGAAGCAAATGTCACGATCTCATTGCCGCGAAGCCATGGGAGGCCTTGGATGTCCCGACCCGCCCCTTATCCTTTGTCGACAATGGCTGGTTCGACACGTTGATGGAGGCTTACAGTCGCTTCGAGACGAAGTATCGCCAGGCCTTTTGCGAGGCCACTCACCATCTCGTTATTACTGGACGTGAGCGTCGTGCTAATGCTTACTTGGTGTTTTATCGACGCGCACGTAAACAACGCCGATCACGTGCCGGTGCCCGATGGAAACAAGAGGTTCTCAAGCTGATCATGCAGGGCCTGATTGAGGGACACTGTGACTTGGATATCCTCCTGGATCCAGTCTTTCTCCACATGCCCACTCACGGAGTATGGTGTCCTGGTCTTGAGGCCACAAATCTGGCGTCTTCTCAGCGTCCTACAAACCTGATCGCTGCGTTGGAGCAGTGTGACGCGGTCGATAAGTGGCGCAACCAGTATCGAGCTCACCCTGACCAACACCCAGCACGAGCGATCGCGCGGCTGCCTAACAAGTTTGTCAAGGTCACCGGGGTCCGATCGTAAGCTTACCACGATGTAGTGGCAGGTAAACACCGACTTTTAATCCCGTAATACACGATGATTTTCTTCTTTCTCCTTTGTTTCTCCATCTCCACTTGTATCATCATCTCGTAAATACTTAGCCACATAGTCAATCCTCCCGATCGTGGTGGCTCGGGCCCCACGACCTACTCCATGCAAAATACACCACCATCCAGCTAACCTGCAGCCTCCCTGCAGGTTCTTCCATGATTCACTTCCCTTGGTGGCCAACCCACCAAGGGTGTTCGCTAGCTCTCCTCCTCATGCGACTGCATGACTCCGACCGGCTGCGACTTGTGCGCTCGCGTTCGAAGTTCCGCAGGAGGCGCCGCAATTGAGGTCGGCCTCGTCAACCCAAGTCGGTTCTTCGTAGCCTTTCCAGAATACTTGGAACTCACGGAAGGCACGTCCATACCGTGTACGCCGACCCGTGCGGACGTCCACGATGCGATCCACCTCATATTCGTCGTCTTCCAGCGGTGTCTCCCAGCTATCCTCCGGCAACAGCGCTTCATCAAAATCGAAACAGTCGCCCTCGGCCACGTTCAGCGCTGTTGCAGGGCGATCAGGGAACTTCCTCACGAGCTTCAGCTTGGAGATATGGACTATCGGAAACAGTCGATACTCCGTCCCAGCCGTCTCAAGGCGCACCGCGTGCGATCACTTCGATGACACGGAATGGTCCGTGCCACATGTGAGCTAACTTCCTGGCGTAACCTTGGCGCACTCTGTCCAGATATAGCCATACTTGCGATCCCATCGTGATCCCGTGTGGCTCTCCTTCATTGTGCTGGTCGGCTCGCTCGCGGATCGCAACCCGCAGCGCCTCGTTGACTTGCTCTCTTGCACGCTGATACTGCTGTTGGATGTGATATCTCCACCTCCTTGGTTCGCTGTCGCGGTGCCGCGTAGACCCCATCGGAACGGTAGCTTCCAGCGTCGATCGTGGATCCCATCCGTGCACCAAGTAGAAGGGCGTGTCACCACGCACTCGTTCTTGGGCAGAGTTCAGTGCGAAGGTCAGTCTTTCCGCATACTCATCCCAGTCCCGTTGGCTGACATCTGAGACATACATCTTTACCGCGCGCGTCAACGTCTGCACCATCCGTTCTGCACTCCCATTGGCTTGGGGACGATAGGCCATCGTCGCACGCTGCTTCTGCCGCACTATCTTGTTGAATGCGCGGAAAAAGTCAGCCATGAATCCAGGTTCCCGATCATGCCGGATAACTTCGCTTGCGCCAAATCGACGAAACACACACTCTTCGTAATTCTCCGCCACGGTCTGAGCCTCTCGCGACGAGCTCGCTCTCGCAACCACGTAACCCGTGAACAGGTCAATCCAGATAAGGAGCTCCGTGTTGCCCTTGTACGATACTGGGAGTGACGGAATGTGATCCATTGCGATGACTTGAAACGGATAGGTGGCCCGGATGTTTCCAGGCGACCCCCTGAAGTCGCGGACGACCTTCCGAGTCTCGCAGTCCGTGCCGACAACGACTTCAGGAACAATCCTCTCCAGTGAAAGTGCGCTCGAAGCCTCTGGTAAGTTCTGCCGATGCCTTGATGACCACCTTCCAAACTCACGTGGTAATGATCCAGGAAGTCCTGTTGAAGCGTCTCCGGAACGACTAGCTTCGCGACGGAGTCTCGATCAGCGTCGGCCTCCTGGACGTCGTTGGACAGTAGAAGAGCAGATCGTTCTCGTCGACTTCGTAGTCTGCGGCGATCTTGCCGCAAGACTGAGCCTCTGCGGACGTCAGATTGATCAGGTCACCCTGCAGGTAAGCCTTCAAATCGGTGATCCACTTTTCCTCGTTCTGTGCTCGAAGGATTCGCTCACCTCTCATCTGCTGCACAATCGCTTCCTGTAGAACTTCAGGCTGACCGCGTATTCGACTCTGCGATCGGGTCACAGCAGTCACGTGGACGACGGGGCTCCCATCGGCCGGTACCAGCAGCTCGTCCAGGCGGTTAAGAGTTCTCAAGTCCTGGCGATCTTCCTCTGAGGTAACGATCCTGCCTTCTTCTTGGTGCAATGCAGTATTGGCTAACCGATCGGCACTCTGGTTCCATGCTCGCTTCATATGCAGGAATTCATGCTTCGGCCACGACAGCAACCAGTCCATCGCCTTTTTGCGTAGCAGCACCAGGCCTGGTGCCTTACACTCGATCTCTCCCCGCATCTGTCTTACGACCAGGTTGGAATCTCCGCAGATGACGAGGCGCCCCTTATCCATGCTAGACAACAGATCGAAACCGAGTAACAGGCCACTGTATTCGGCCTCATTCACAGTCAAGTTGGCGGCATACTTCGATGCTGCTGCGATGATCGTCCACTCCGGTAATTTCCATACGATTGCGCTGAAGGCACCGCCACCACGTTTGACACGTGCCGATCCGTCAAAAAGTACTAACAATTCTTCGTCTGGTTCGACCGTAGGTGGCAACGTGGTGATCACTTGGCGTGGTTGTTTCCTGGGAGCGATCATCGTCAGGATCGAGTCGACATTCTCGCGAGGCGTGATGCTGGCAGCAATTGTACCCAAGATCTCGTCCTCGCCTCTGGTACATCTCACGATTTCC
>JAAVTI010000647.1:0-24290 GCA_011947335.1 Phytophthora constricta | reverse complement strand
CCCCCCAAATCGATATAAGCATCCGAACTTTTTCTCACCTATCGCAGGAAGATTGCCATGACAGGTACGCATATCAAAACCGTCCGATTTCCGAGGGCCGCAGACCATTTTGACGCCTCTATATGCTCCGCGACTCCAGAGCGTTCAAGTCAATGACAATGCCAGTTCTCCTCTGCGTGCACGGGGAGATCTGCTACAAAGCGTGATGGTAGACGCCACAGCATGTGTGAGTACCACCGCGAATATCAGCGGGTGAAGCTCGCGCAAAGGCGCGAGGCTAAAACCCGCCGCCAGCTCCGACCAACGCAATGCACGTATTCTGTTTGTTGCGATCACGAGCGCGCGCGCAAGAAGAATGGAGAACTGCACAGCTTCTGTGATCGGCACCGGCAGCGACAGAACACTCTACAGCGGCAGCGCCAAGCCCGGCAAAAAGCGGCAAATTGGGTAAACCGAGCTTCAAGAAACACTAGAGGAGACAGACCTGCAGGAGATCATCCACCAACGATTTCAACGGAGCAAAAGCAACGTCGAGTTAGAAGCGCGCAAGCCACAAAGACACCCTGCACAGCTGATGCCAGTCCGGATTTTGTGGCTGCCGAGACGTTCACACTCGACGGGCGTCCAGGTGAGAGCATGGTGGCAGCCGACCTGACGTTAGGAGGGCTGGCGGAAATCGTACTTGCGGAGCAAGAAGAGGTGTCGCGGCAAACAGAAGCCAGCAGACGCTTTAAGGAGAAGTGAGCTGCAATCTGGGCGGCGCACGTACCGCCGAACGGCATTTGATTCCTGTGTCATGGTATCATTTACTGAAAATACGATTCATATATTTCTCCATAGCTCTACGTTGCGTGGTAGAGTTGTTTATAATTTTGCACTCCCCAAAAGCCGTTCTTCCCTCCTGTGTACAGCTGACATCTTCATTGGCATGTCGACAAACAACGCCTGCGTTGAGTGTCCTTGACTTGGTGCCTGCGTTGAGTGTGCTTGGCGCCTGCGCCTGCGCAATACCGTACGCACCCATATCGAGACGCATGCGCACCCGACCACGGAGTGCATCGGATGATTTCGTACTGCACTGCTAGTTCCGAGGTAGATTGCTCTGATTAAGAGCTTGAGCGACGAGCTGCATAGCCCGAGAAACTGGCAGAGCAACGTCCATCGTCCGTGTCACTTTGTCAGCCATCCGAGCCTCTTCTGCCTCAAAAGCAGCTCGGCGCTCGGTTGTCGCTGTCAATTGGGCGAGGCTCAGTGGCTGTGTAAGCAGAATTGACGACCTCTGTTTTACTCGTGACAGAGGAACGTAGGCAAAAGCTACATTGGGAACAGAACTGCTGCGAAAAACTAATATATCGCATGTGAGCCCCTGTACTTTGTGGACCGTCATGGCATAGCCTAGTCTCACAGGAATTCCGCGAAGGACAACGCGAAAATCACTGTTTTTCTTTCCCCAGCTGATGTCTTTGGGAGGCACAGGTACAATATTTGGAACGCCGTCTAGAAATGAGGGTCCGAGGTAATTATCTGTTATTTGTACCAGCACAATAGGTAGCTCACTGTCCGAGGTAAACATGAAATCATAGACAACTCCATTTGTGCCATTGCACAACTCCGCTGACTGCTCGGCATTGTACGTCAGTGTAATAGGAGCGCCTATGCAGAGCATAATCTCAGTTGCAACTACTCGATCCCTATCAGAGATAGCTATTTGGTCCTCGCTAACAAGAGCATGCACGGTACCAGCAGGAACCTCACGCTGGCAGTGAAGTCGTTTTTGCTGTACATGGTGCTGAGATTGAATATGAAAAATGTGAGCGGCGTTAGCACGAAGACATTTTTGATTTGCGGCGTCAACGTCAATGTTCTTGTATTGCTGTGGCAAAGTCCTAAGAAACTTGCTCGCTTTGACAGCACCGAGAGTTGAAAAGATCTATATCGGCTGCCGTTAAGCGCATCTGTCGCAATTGGCGCAGAGCAACAAACCATTCGGGATCTAGCTTACCACGGTTCTGACTTGTTAGTGTCCATGCAAGTGGAATGTTCTCCCAAATTTGTCTACCTTTGCGATGAACGTCATTTTTAATTTATGCATCGGTGTCGAGAGAGTATGGCACGACAGGATCGAGTTGAGTAGAGGCACCTGTAAATATCACATCGCGGTCACCAAAAGCTAGGTGTTGGTGGCTAGGTCAGATCTCACGCATCCTTTCATCAATCCAGTATAACATCCCGCACGAGATGACGCTGAATTCGTCTATCACGACTAAATGTATATCCTTATAGCGTTGCTGTAGTTTGTTTAGCTTCGCGGGGCCATTTTGCTGGACTCTAAGCGGAGTGTAGGGAACCGAAAAAGCAGATCGAGCGAACGAAGCGAATCCGAAGGCAGAGCAGAGTGTCTGCCCCTTAATGTTAAATGCAGCGGTGCCTTGATGCGCCAGGAGCAAAACACGCTGAGTCGCACGCTGCGTACTGCCCTCGCAAAACACGTAATGCACATCCCGGACAATGTGTTTGTGGTGAAGTGCGATCGCAAAATCGCCCTTACACCAACGCGCCCAGACCCCGACTAACGGAGGGGTACTCCGATAACCTTGGGGTTGTTGAGTTGCTCACCTTGTGTACCCGTCGGCGGGCTGGTTTGCTCCTCTGGTGGTCTCAAGATGAAGTGCTGCGTGGAGACACGACCGTGTACCTTACACGCGGGACTGTTGGTGACAGCGCGGATATCCTTCGCTCTGTCGCCGGGGGCGGTTGGGTTTGCCAGCCTCGATCGATACTTCGAGATCGGGACTTGGCGGGCCAGAATCCACTGGGCCCTGGAGCTCACCCTCGAGCGTCCTTGTCCTTGTCCTTTGTTCTTGTAAAGCGCCTCCTATGGCGGGGTCTTGGGGGTGAGAGTCGAACCCTGGCCAAATAAATCCAGGGGTCCTTAGCCGCGGTTCTGCACGCGATCCGGGTGGGCCAATATACGTTCCTGCCTTAGATGTTCTTGGTCGCTTTTGCCGAAGAGGGCAATTGAACTCTGTTTGTGTTAATCCTATCAATCACTACTCCTCCTTAGTCTCGTTTACACTGCCCTTGTATGCCCCTCGATTTGCGACCATTCAGCAGCATCCTCGAACGATAGCACCCAAGATCTCACTCCTTAGTGGGTACAAATCAGATGTCTCATCCCTTGATTACGCCTTCCGGGACCGTACACATTAGCCGTTGTGTACCCATGTGATCAGCGGCGATCGTATCGAAATGATGGCACCAGTGATCGCGGTATCGAATCGCAGACGATCAGCGGTCAGTCGGCGGTCGGGCGGTCGGTAATTCTTCGGAATTCTCCATACATTCCATTTTTTCTAAAAAAGCATTAAAATTTAAAATTATTAAAATTAAAAACAAAAAATGGATTTTAACAACATTTCTTATTCCCATTTGTATGCTTATTAGTTATGACCATATTTTGAATACTTTTTAAAATATCTTTATATTTATTGCGATTTTAATGATGCTCCTTTTCCACGGAGATGTTGGGGCAATGACACCATATTTTTGGGGGTTATTCTTATTATTAAATTCAATTTTATTGTTAAGAAGCCAGAACCGAGAAAGGAGATTGATGGATGTGACCCGCAGGAATCTTCTGCGGGTCACATCCATCAATCTCCTCTCGGTTCTGGCTTCTTGCATTTCTAGACATGCGCTTCTCCACAACCGCCCCTTGCGCGAGGGCGGGTCGCACATCGGCCCTGCCCGCGTGCACACATTCACAGATTTCTTCTACGGCACCTCGGGTCCTCCAGCGGCTCATTGCTGACCCTCTCCCGGCATGTCCAATCATCCAAAGTCCCCAGCAACTCCTGGTCAAGCCCCAAGATCTTCATCGGTGCCCTGCAGTGACGAGGACGCGGCGGGATTAAGTATACCAACTCTCGAAGATCTCCGACGTTCCTTCAAGCGGTGCACCAGCGGCGTTCAAGGCGCCTCTCGCTCCGTGGGTGGTGTAGACTCCGGCGCTCCTCTCGCGGACGTGCCACTGCCAGACATTCACTTCCAAGTATCCAGAGCCTAAGACGCATTACAGTATATATTGGATCGCGAGAAAGGGGTACGCCTGCTTGAAGATGACCACCGCCAACTGCAAGAAGCGTATCGGGATCTCCGCCGCCGTGCACACGATTCGGATCGACGACTCATCGAGTTGGCCAAGGCCACCTCTCCATATGTGCAGTATTGCCAGCGACGTTTCGACAATCTCAACGAGAAATATTCTCAAACAAAATCTCGGGCATATGAGTTCGAGCTTGGACTCGCATCGTATGGAGAAAACTTAAAGATGCTGCAGGCGAAGTACCAGCTCCTAGACGAGGCTCATGCAGACACGGTGCAGGAATTACATATCACACGAGAGCTGAAGACCCAACAGGAAGCGTCGCTGCAAGCTGCGCATGACAAGAAAGCGACTATGCAGCGTCAAATGGACGATCAAGGTCGTGATTCAGCTGAACGAATTGCAGCGCTCCGGCAGGAAGTCTCCAGCGGTCAGCACCAGCTTGATTGGTGTTACGCAGAGCGGGATAAGCTCGCTCAGCAGCTTGCGGCGGCCGAAGCTGATCAGATCTCGTCCTCGAAAGAGCTCCAACTCGTCACTTCCCGTTTAGAACGATCGACGTCAGAGCGAGATGCTGCGCGTAAGTTGTTTCGTCCTCCTGTCCAATACTATTACTCATACTCATCATTTGTTATATCCATTGCAGGCGATCAAGTTGCTTCCGCACGATCGACCATTGCGCGTCTCGAGCGTCATGCTGCAGAATTAAAAGGGACTCCACAGCAGCCTTAACATGAAGTCGATCAGCTGTGAGCCGACGCAGAGTCCGGTCGGTCGTCACTTCAAACTGCGAGCCGTGATCGCGATCTCGTCGTCCAACAACTTCGAAGTGTACAAACAAGCTATGAAGAGCTCCAGTCCCGCGTTGCACGTGCGGCGCTTCTGATACGCCCACCACCCCCACAAGATTACATTGCTCCATCTCCAGCAGCCACCGTTACCGTTTCCACGTCTTCCTCAGGGCCCGTGCCGTCTAATTCCGCTGATCGTGTGCAAAAGGTCGACCCGCTTCCTTCTTCTTCGTTGGCAGAGGAGGCTCCAGTTGGCGACATGAAGACTTCGACACCACGCCCGCGTGGGACCCTCAACCTGACCCCGGGCATTCCATCGTACGCCGTGATCGATCCCCGTCTTCGACTTCTGCCGACAACTCGAGACCTGGGTCGTCGATCAGCGCACAGACCACGGTTTCTCCTCGTTCGCAACGCGGGCGCAAGAGAACTCGCGATAAGCAGCGATCGTCTTATCCTCGGAAGCGTAGGGGCTATCGGCGAAGCGGTGACGATCATGACAGCAAGCAGGATGTTCCCAGCCATAAGCTCAAACCCACAATTAAGATCCCGGTGCTTCCGCGATTAGTTCCAGCAGGTACTGAGGAGCAGGTCTTCTCCAGTTCCAGTGACGACGACAACCTGCGAAGGGCACAAGCTATGTCTCGCAGCTCGTTCCGACGCACAGCTCAAGCGCATTCTCACGGGGTTTCACGAGAGCCGTCGCGTGGGGAGGTCGGCACCTCTGATCACCCGATCGAAGTCGGCGGACCTGAGGAGTCAGTCGATCACAAGGTGGTTCCCGCTCCTGAAGTCGCTGCGTCGGCTGACGAATCGACCAGCACCCAAGAGATCGGTGGTGCGGCAGGAGGCAGTGATACCGCGGATCGCTCCAGTGGGGCATCTGGACCTTCAGAGGATGAGTCGAGGTTCAACGATCTCCTGACGACTGGAGAGTTAGCTCAACTACCACGCACTACCATCGATCGCGCCAAGTGGATCCCCGGGTATTACGACAGAGGTTCTTTCGACGCTGGTGGAGTGGCGCCTTGGCTTCTTCCGGACATTCTGCAAACCAGTGTCTTGGAGATCACACTGGACATACGCTTTCATCAAATTCCGAAGCCTCCAGCGTGGCTATTTCCGTGCAATCAGCCCGTACCCAAAAACGATCAGTGGGACCCGGATTTGGTCAACGAAGCAAATGTCACGATCTCATTGCCGCGAAGCCATGGGAGGCCTTGGATGTCCCGACCCGCCCCTTATCCTTTGTCGACAATGGCTGGTTCGACACGTTGATGGAGGCTTACAGTCGCTTCGAGACGAAGTATCGCCAGGCCTTTGCGAGGCCACTCACCATCTCGTTATTACTGGACGTGAGCGTCGTGCTAATGCTTACTTGGTGTTTTATCGACGCGCACGTAAACAACGCCGATCACGTGCCGGTGCCCGATGGAAACAAGAGGTTCTCAAGCTGATCATGCAGGGCCTGATTGAGGGACACTGTGACTTGGATATCCTCCTGGATCCAGTCTTTCTCCACATGCCCACTCACGGAGTATGGTGTCCTGGTCTTGAGGCCACAAATCTGGCGTCTTCTCAGCGTCCTACAAACCTGATCGCTGCGTTGGAGCAGTGTGACGCGGTCGATAAGTGGCGCAACCAGTATCGAGCTCACCCTGACCAACACCCAGCACGAGCGATCGCGCGGCTGCCTAACAAGTTTGTCAAGGTCACCGGGGTCCGATCGTAAGCTTACCACGATGTAGTGGCAGGTAAACACCGACTTTTAATCCCGTAATACACGATGATTTTCTTCTTTCTCCTTTGTTTCTCCATCTCCACTTGTATCATCATCTCGTAAATACTTAGCCACATAGTCAATCCTCCCGATCGTGGTGGCTCGGGCCCCACGACCTATTCCATGCAAAATATACACCACCATCCAGCTAACCTGCAGTCTCCCTGCAGGTTCTTCCCAATTCACTTCCCTTGGTGGCCAACCCACCAAGGGTGTTCCATTCGCTAGCTCTCCTCCTCATGCGACTGCATGACTCGAACCGGCTGCGACTTGTGCGCTCGCGTTCGAAGTTCCGCAAGAGAGCACCGCAATTGAGGTCGGCCTCGTCGACCCAAGTCGGCTCTTCATAGCCTTTCCCAGAATACGTGGAACTCACGGAAGGCACGTCCATACCGTGTACGCCGACCCGTGTGGACGTCCACGATACGATCCACCTCATATTCGTTGTCTTCCAGCGGTGTCTCCCAGCTATCCTCCGGCAAACAGCGCTTCATCAAAATCGAAACAGTCGCCCTCAGCCACGTTCAGCGCTGTTGCAGGACGATCAGGGAACTTCCTCACAAGCTTCAGCTTGGAGACATGGACTATCGGAAACAGTCGATACTCCGTCCCAGCCGTCTCAAGGCGCACCGCGTGCGATCACTTCGATGACACGGAATGGTCCGTGCCACATGTGAGCTAACATCCTGGCGTAACCTTGGCGCACTCTGACCAGATATACCCATACTTGCGATCCCATCGTGATCCCGTGTGGCTCTACTTCTTCATTGTGCTGGTCGGCTCGCTCGCGGATCGCAACCCGCAGCGCCTCGTTGATTTGCTCTCTTGCACGCTGATACTGCTGTTGGATGTGATATCTCCACCTCCTTGGTTCGCTGTCGCGGTGCCGCGTAGACCCCATCGGAACGGTAGCTTCCAGCGTCGATCGTGGATCCCATCCGTGCACCAAGTAGAAGGTCGTGTCACCGCGCACTCGTTCTTGGGCAGAGTTCAGTGCGAAGGTCAGTCTTTCCGCATACTCATTCCAGTCCCGTTGGCTGACATCTGAGAAATGCTTCTTTACCGCGCGCGTCAACGTCTGCACCATCCTTTATGCACTCCCATTGGCTTGGGGACGATAGGCCATCGTCGCACGCTGCTTCTGTGTTGAATGCGCGGGAAAAGTCAGCCATGAATCCAGGTTCCCGATCATGCCGGATAACTTCGCTTGCGCCAAATCGGCGAAACACACATTCTTCGTAATTCTCCGCCACAGTCTGAGCCTCTCGCGACGAGCTCGCTCTCGCAACAACGTAACCCGCGAACAGGTCAGTCCAGATAAGGAGCTCCGTGTTGCCCTTGAACGATACTGGGAGTGACGGAATGTGATCCATTGCGATGCCTTGAAACGGATAGGTGGCCCGGATGTTTCCAGGCGACCCCCTGACGTCGCGGACGACCCTTCCCAGTCTCGCAGTCCGTACACCCGTCGACAAAGCGCTTCACACTTCGGAACAATCCTCTCCAGTGAAAGTGCGCTCGAAGCCTCTGGTAAGTTCTACCGATGCCTTGATGGCCACCTTCCAAACTCACGTGGTAATGATCCAGGAAGTCCCGTTGAAGCGTCTCCGGAACGGCTAGCTACGCGACGGAGTCTCGATCAGCGTCGGCCTCCTGGACATCGTTGGACAGTAGAAGAGCAGATCGTTCTCGTCAACTTCGTAGTTTGCGGCGATCTTGCCGCAAGACTGAGCCTCCGCGGACATCAGATTGATCTGGTCACCCTGCAGGTAAGCCTTCAGATCGGTGATTCACTTTTCCTCGCTTTGTGCTCGAAGGATTCGCTCACCTCTCATCTGCTGCACAATCGCTTCCTGTAGAACTTCAGGCTGACCGCGTATTCGACTCTGCGATCGGGTCACAGCAGTCACGTGGACGACAGGGCTCCCATCGGCCGGTACCAGCAGCTCGTCCAGGCGGTTAAGAGTTATCAAGTCCTGGCGATCTACCTCTGAGGTAACGATCCTGCCTTCTTTCTGGTGCAATACCGTATTAGCTAACCGATCGGCACTCTGGTTCCGCGCTCGCTTCATATGAAGGAAGTCATGCTCCGGCCCCGACAGCAATTGGTCCATCGCCTTTTTGTGTAGCAGCACCAGGCCCGGTGCCTTGCCCTCGATCTCTCCCCGCATCTGTCTTACGACCAGGTTGGAATCTCCACAGATGACGAGGCGCCCCTTGTTCATATTAGACAGCAGATCGAAACCGAGTAACAGGCCACTGTATTCGGCCTTATTCACAGTCAAGTTGGCGCTATACTTCGATGCTGCTGCGATGATCGTCCACTCCGGTAATTTCCATACGATTGCGCTGAAGGCACCGCCACCACATTTGACACGTGCCGATCCGTCAAAACTAAGTACTAACAATTCTTTGTCTGGTCCGACCGTAGGCGGCAACGTGGTGATCACTTGGCGTGGTTGTTTCCTGGGAGCGATCATCGTCAGGATCGAGTCGACGTTCTCGCGAGGCGTGATGCTGGCAGCAATTGTACCCAAGATCTCGTCCTCGCCTCTGGTACATCTCACGATTTCCAGCGTCTACGGCGACAGCAGAGCGGCCCAGTTACCCAACCGGCCTTGCCGACCTGCCGAGTTTACTAGCCATCCGAGCGTTGAGTGTCGCGTCAGGACCTTGGTCGGCCTTCCTACCAGCAAAGTGTGGCAGACGTCCAAGGTTCTCAGAAGTGGCAGCACTTCCTTCTGCACTATCCTATAGTTGAGCTCGTTCGATCGCAAGGTCCGGCTGGTGAACGTCACTGGCAGATATACGCCGTCATGTTCCTGTACAAGTGCTGCTGAGATCGCCCACTGACTCGCATACACCACGATGACCGGCACGCGATCAGGATCGAAGTGCTTCAGCACAGGAGTGTTGGCAATCTTGTTCTTCAGCATGTCGAACGCCACCTGAGCTCGGGACCATTTGTCACTTTCATCGTCCAGTGGACCGTCGCCCCTAGTATCAGCGTCAGCTGACTTGGATCGGGTTCTGCGGGCATTCTCATGGAAATCCACTTCGCGCAGTTCATACAAGATTCCGGCATAAACCGCGAAGTGTATAATGTACCGGCTGTAGTAATTTAGGCTGCCAAGAAACGACTGCATCATCGATCGCAGCGCACATGGGAACGGAAGATTGACGATCGACTCCAGATCCTTCGGGTGAGCTTCAGACAACCACACTCCTACTCGTGTGTCTCGATGCAGGATTAACGTCTGGTTGCTGATGTTTGTCAATTGCAGATACTGAGACTTCCTGGACCCTTGACCACAGTTGGCACCCGATGTTCTCCTCGCGTGACCCAAAACGTTTGATGATCTGCCACTCTCGCGTGTAACGGCACTTCGACCAAGCTTTCAACTGGAACTTCGAGATGCTGATCCGGTGTTACTATCATGGCGTTCGCGTCAAACAACTGGTGATGCCCTGATAGCTGGACCCGCATTACGTCTGGCAGGCAAACCGATCCATCGGCAAGATCAAGGCAGACGCCAGCAGGGACCATAAAGTCCATGTCGATGATCGCATCCTGACCGACCTGAGGCCCAATCCATACGCACCAGCGATCCAGCCAGTGTGATCTTGATTCTGGCCCGTCCCACTGCGACATACGAGTTTTCTCCAATTCCAACGCATTCCTGCACCTGACTCTCGTCAACGTGCACCCAACCTTACGAGCAAAGGCGGTATCCAGAATGGACACCTCGGTACCGGAGTCAAGAAGCAGGTTCTCTTTTGCATTGTTGATCTTTCCCACCACTTTGGCTTGCTTGAACCACTTACCGGGTGCGTGATATTTCCAATAGCCACGCGACTATCCTGGCAGCAGATCCAAAGCCATGGTGACGTCCGATCTCGAGTACTCGTCGACACGTCGATAACTTGACACGATCACGGTACGCTTCCGATGAATGTCATATGTATTGTCGGGCGGGTTCATCATCTCACTAACTCTCGATCCCGACTGCTTTTCGATATATGCAAAGATGCAGAGCTCAGAACGCTCGGCTCGTACCGGATTCCATCTCGGCGAGCGTCCTAGTTTAACATCTTCTCAGCACTAGCAGGTAACATGCCTGCATGCTTGCTGGGGTTGTACCATTGGCGGATCATGTTGTAGAACTCCTCCATCGGGCACTTCCCGACGTCGTGGAGTTCCCCATAGCCGCGGCACACGAAGAGGCAGCGATCTGACGGATGTCCTTGTTTGCCGCACTTCTGACAGGTCAAGCGTTTCCAGCAGCCCAAGTCATTGTGCTTCGTCGATCCACAGTGAGAGCACCGAGTGGTCGACGCCCCCACGTTCTGCGATTCAGCGCGTTGATCTGGGGTGTGATCTTCCTGCTTGACGATGGTATCAGCGGTGGTCAGGAACATTCGGCGCAGATCGCCTTCGCCGTCTGATCCACTCGACTCCGCTTCCGATCCACTGCTTTCGGTGGACGCGCGAATTGCGCGCACAGCTTTCGCCGTGAAAGATAGGGTTGGCGTCGTCGAGGATTTCTGGCGAAACTTGCTCGAGCCAAATGCAGCTTTGCCTTGACGCTTCTTAGCACGTAAACGAGCGTGCAGAGTTTCTTCAAGGCCATCAGCGTAGGCCAGGCGGAGCAGTGCCAGCTGATCAGCAAGGTCACGATCATCCAAGGTTTCAATAAGTTTTCCACATACTCGCGGCGGACAGACGCTGGGCCGTCTTTCACATTCCGTTTGGCACGCATCGCGGCAACGTTCAAGCGATAGAGGTAATCCAAGGGCGACTCCTCGGTTTTCTTCCGCACGTGGTAGTATTGTCTCGCGACAGATACACCACGACCGCAGTATTGGACCTGGAACTCGTGGATCACATCCTTCCAAGAGCTCTGCGTTGTGCGTCCCAGCTGCCGATACCAATTGCGGGCTGATCCGCTGAGCAGATCCCCGAACACCTGATACTTCTCGGCATCTGGAGCTTGATCACGGACAAACGCAGACTTGAGCTTGCTCAACCACATGCGCGCTCGCTCCTCGTCGTTGTCTTTACCCGAGAACTCCTCGAGATCCGATATCGCTGACACACGAACGCGAGGAATACCTGGAGCACCGGTGGACGTCGCCGTGGCTGTGGAAACCGCAGCCGTCGATCTCGGCATTGAGATGTCTTGCGCATATGGATCGAACTCCAAGACGGACTCCATCTCCGTGTCGATCAGGGTTGGATCCATCACCGGCGGAACTGGTTGTGCCGCTTTCGGTTGAGGTGGCGTCGGTACTGCCGTCGGCTGATGTCGCCCCGGTTGTGGGAACAGCAGGTTCCTTTCCTTGAGATAGCGGTCCATGGCTATGTTGAAGAACGAAGTCATCCTGTCCATCGAGAACGCTTCCTGAGGAGCGGATTCGGCAGCAGCGGAACTAGCGGGTACAGCAGAGACGGCCGTGGCAGGTGGCGTCGGCCTGGATCATGGGATCTTCGTCGTTCCACCTGGCATGTGACGACTTGACGGATCAAGTGTCATGCGTGGCGGATGATCGCTCGAGGTTTCCGAGTGTGATCCAGCTTCCGACGGCACACACTCGTAGAACGAGGAGTCCGACTGGTACTGTGCAGTACGTGTCGGCTGTTGTTTCTCGGCTTGACGTGGCTTGGTGGTGGTGGCTTTGGAGTCAACCACCGCTGACAGTCGCTCAAAGAACGTCGTCGTCGCAGACGGATCGCGCTCAGCTCGAAGACGAAGAGGTCCTCCGGATCAAACGCTTGCGGCACGATTCCTGCTTGCTTCGCCAGACGCAGCAACGACTTCGCTGCATCCAGCTTGTTGTGTACCGTCGGAGTAGGTGTCACGGCTCCCTCCCAGTCGCCCAAGAGATGAAGCTGCATAGTCTTCATCACGGGGTTCTTGATCATGAACGCGACAAGCTCCTTGCGGTGGTACGCCTCGCCGGGGTGTGTGGATTTGCCAGCCTCGATCGATACTTCGAGATCGGGGCTTGGCGGGCCAGAATCCACTGGGCCCTGGAGCTCACCCTCGAGCGTCCTTGTCCTTGTCCTTTGTTCTTGTAAAGCGCCTCATATGGCGGGGTCTTGGGGGTGAGAGTCGAACCCTGGCCAAATAAATCCAGGGTCTTTAGCCGCGGTTCTGCACGCGATCTGGGGGCCAATATACGTTCCCGCCCCAGATGTCCTTGGTCGCTTGTGCCGAAGAGGGCAATTGAACTCTGTTTGTGTTAATCCTATCAATCACTACTCCTCCTTAGTCTCGTTTACACTGCCCTTGTATGCCCCTCGATTTGCGACCATTCAGCAGTATCCTCGAACGATAGCACCCAAGATCTCACTCCTTAGTGGGTACAAATCAGATGTCTCATCCCTTGATTACGCCTTCCGGGACCGTACACATTAGCCGTTGTGTACCCATGTGATCAGCGGCGATCGTATCAAAATGATCGCTACATGTCGATCAGCGGCGATCGTATCAAAATGATGGCACCAGTGATCGCGGTATCGAATCGCGGACTATCAGCGGTCGGTCGGCGGTCGGTCGGTCGGTAATTCGTCGGAATTCTCCAGGAATCTCTGCGGGTCACATCTATTAATCTCTTTTCTCGGTTCTGGCTTCTTTGCATGTCTAGACATGCGCTTCTCTACATGTTCGATGAGCCAGCTCTTCCCTGAGCCTCCCTCTCCGCTTATAATTATCTGGAGCGGCTGACATTCTGTGCATTCTAGGCTAGCTTTTAGTCGAGTACGGGACTGTTGCATCGCTAGTGCAAATGGCACCCACTGAGATTCAGCCATCGTCTCCACCTTCGCGGAACTACCGTCCTCCGTATCAACCGGATATCTATACGCACGACCACGACTCCATTATGTTTTGAAAGTGCTTGTTTTTCTTTCATCCAGGGTCTCACCGATTCCTTAATAACATCTCTAGCTCGTACAACATCCTGCGGTGAATACTGGTGTTTAGACCTCCACTCAGATGGCTGGTTACTGAAACAGGGCGAGAGCTACGCTCTGTTTCTTAGCTACACAGTATGCGCGTATTGAGGAAGCGTAGACTTAAAGTTTGTATGTAAGATAGAAATACGCGGGCTCGCGTCTTTCTAAAGCAAATACTTAACACTTTAGATCAAAATAGAAAACTGAATTGAATGGCAGCCCGCCGCGTGGCGGGCTGGCCTTATCTTTACGCTAAATCCTTTTAAGATGATATCTAACTGCAAAGGTGAGAGCATGGTTGGCTCTCACGCATTTGCATGAAATGCATGCACATGATTGGTTGAAATGTGGCCCTTTCAACCAATAGCTGTGCGCCTGAGCGCCCGTCAATGATAGTTACATTGACGGCTCGTAACGTTGGTCGCTAGTGTGTGTCCCACACACACTAGTGGGTTTGCGTGTATTAGTGTACCCCGGGTACACTATCCTGTGTAGCCCCGCTACACCTCTCATAGTGCGAGTATCGCATTCGGGAGGTATCGGTGACCACGATCTCTTCTGTGGTCACTTTCCGTCTTCTTCGTTTATCGGAGAAGACACTCACGCTCATTTCGCAATGAGCGCGTCAAGTCCCGAGTCCCCGGGAGCCCCAAGGCTCCCGAAAGTCCCAAGACCTCCGCACCCGGTGGGGATTCCCCATCAGGCGGCAAGACACTGTCAGTGCGTGAATATCACGCACTACAATTGAGAGAGAGCGCTCTCGTGAGCGCGAGAGCGCTAAGCAAGTCGACGCTATCGTCGCCAAGGCAACCCGTCCCTTCGGGGCGGGTGAATCGACCGTCGCACAGCCTGCGAAGGCTGCGCACACCACGTCCCCTGGACGTGATGGTGATGAGGACGACCCTGGCCTCATTGTCGATTACGACAGTGATTCTTTGGCGGACGAAGAGGAACACTCTTCGCCCGTGAGGGACAAGCCTGCTGTGAGCAAGCCTCTTCGCGAGAGTCCGTCGCCGGGCTCTCGTCGTCAACGTGAGGACTCGCCAGAAGATGGCGAGGTCGTGCACGCTAAGCGTGCACGGTCTGAGAGCAGTGGACCCGCGGAAACTCCATATGCGGGTGTTTCTCCTTCCGCCCAGGCATCCTTGCCTGTTGGGAGCAGCGCGGCTCAGTCTCAGGGAGCTGAGCCGTGGAAGCTTTCATCGGAGCGCATTCATCGCCTCCGATGGTCCGACGAAGGCGGCCAGGGCACACCTTGTGCTCTCTTCCAAGTCGATACCATCAAAGATGATGATATCGTAGAGGCGCTCGGCTTCGCGGCCGGCTCCGATGAGCGACGCAACTACTATGCGTCGCTGTACCTTGCTCTTCGCTATTTCAAGGGCGTGCGCCATAGCGCTAAGAGCAAGGTCTCTGAGACAGTCGCACTGACTCAGGGCTGGAACCAGTTCGTTATGAACTGGAACAGTGATGCTGCTGCTTGTTTCCGAAGGCGTCTCGAAAGCATGCGTGAGCACTATTATAAACATAATAGCGCTGGCAAGGCTACCCGCTTGCACGAACTCAGTGCAAGCGCTGGTATACCTTGTGCCGTTCTCCGTGGAGAGCGGTGTCCAGTCTGTCCACCCAACGCAGACAGACTGCGTGAGAACTGAAGTCGATGGGTACTCGGCGATACGAGTACCCAGTGAAGTCCGAGACTGGCGCTTTACCGTCTTCCCGGATGCCGGGAAGAGAGCACCCCGCTTGATCCCGTTACGCGTCTACCCGTCCCCGTGGGCGTGGGGTGGTACACTGTCCAGCCGAGACCTAGTCTCGGCTCGGGCGGAGGTGGTGGCGGTCTTCGTACGCCATCACCATTTCCGGAATATCCCTCACGAGGATATTCCGCGGTTCCCACGAGTCGTGTTGGGGAGGGTATCCTCTCCAACGACATCGAAAACGACGCTGACCTTGGTCAGTGCGTGGATCCTGGTGAACTACAATTCGCTCGACAATCCAGCGAATTGAGCCGTCGGCAGCCCGCAAAGGTGCCGGCGGAGGGGAAAACCTCGTCGCTTCGATCAGCCGCTTGAGGCTGATCAGACCTTCCAGCAACTGGCGGCTGACTATGCTGCCTTCCGCCGTGAGGCTTGGAAGACGATCGCTGAGCAAAGTCAGCTGATCTCGAACCTCTCGTCGCGAGTGTCCGCTTCTCGCGAGACAGCAGGTGACGCGCTGTCTCGAGTCGAGGACGTCGAGAGGAAGTTTGCGAAGCTCGTTGAGAGCGTTCGCATGCGTCGCTCGCGCTCTGCGCGCGAGCGCGACTGACGAGTCGTAGCTCGACCATCACGCTTCTTCGTGCCCATGTTGGATGAGCGCGCGGGCGTATCATGCTCATGATACGCCTTCAGTCGCCCGACATAGAACGTCGGGTGCAGTCTCATGCTGGTTGGTATGTCCAGCGTGTAGGCTGTGCCTTGGCGATGCAAGACACGAAAGGGGCCGATGAAGCGTGGAGCAAGCTAGCTTGCTCCAAAGTCCGAGACTGCATGTCTAGCCAAGTTTTGCGTAGACAGTAAAACTAATGAATTCGTTTTGAACTCACTAATGTTGTTGCGTGACTTCTTGTCAGCGTTCATCTTCTGTCGGTCGACAGAAGATGCAATAGCATCACGAACAAACCGCATGACGGCTTGTCGATTCTGCACGAAGTCTTTCGCATCGACATTGGTCGTGTCGACCAATGCGTCCTTGTCCGCTATCGTGCCCTGCACGATGCGCTCGTCATCTTGAGTGTCCACATGGGGTGTGGACACGTACTTGGTCGCAGCAGTGACGTCGCCCTGCGTCGTCACTGTATCATTTGGTTTCCGGTGTTCGACTCCGAGTCGAACACGTCATCTTGCGTCACGTCTGCTCCCGGAGCAGGCGTGGGACGGGCTTGTCCTTTCGCTCGAAAACGTCTTCTTCCTTCGCTCCCAGAAAGCGATAGGTCGTCGAAGAAGTACTTCGTCTTCTTCCGCCCGGCACGGAAGTGTTCTCAAGCGCCTGCACCCGGTGCAGACGCAAAGCGTACTCTCTTCTGGCGCGTGGCACTACGTGTCACGGCGTTCAAATTTTCCTGTGGGCGTGGCTCGCTCACAGATCCTCCCCACTCAAGGGAGCTGTCACCCCGCCAAGCATGGCATTCACGTAGAACGGTGTATGCCCCGTAGAGGCATGCACCGAGTTGTTGATGGCAAACTCTGCCATCGGCAAACAGTCGCTCCACTCGGTGAACGAGTGGGCGTAGCTCTTGAGGATGTCACCGAGCACGCGATTCACGCGCTCGGTCTGACCATCCGTCTGCGGGTGGTCGGCTGTCGACATCGACAGCCGAGTACCAAGGCCGAAGACCTCCTTCCAGAACGCGGCCGTGAACCTTGGATCACGGTCGGACACTATCTCACGGGGCATACCGTGAGAGCGGAAGATGAGCTCCACAAACAGACGTGCCGTCTGTTTGGACGTGACTTGGGCAGGCACCGCAGCAAGATGAACCATCTTGCTGAAGCGGTCGACAAAGACGACCACTCCAGTCCGACGCTTGGCGTCGGGCGGTAACCCGAATATGAAGTCCATACTGATGGACTCCCAACACTCTGCCGGTATCGGCAGAGACTGTGGTGCTTGTGAAGCCGGCGTCGGCTTCACTCGTTGGCACGCCTCGCAAGCACGGACGTACTTGCGGATCCACTTGTACTGGCGAGGCCAGTAGAAGTCACGCGAGAGAAGAAGGTACGTCTTCTCTCGACCCGGATGCCCAGCCGATGGGGCATCGTGATACTCGAATATGATCCGCAGGCGCAGATCATAATCATCAGGGACGATGATGCGAGCGACATCGTCGTCAGCTGCACTGTATAGCAGCAAGCCGTCGTGTGCACTATACCTGTGCACACGGGATCTCAGATGTGGAGGCAGCGCGCGATGCGCGCTGTCGGAAGGTGCCTCCACATAGGTCAGCAATCGCTTGGCGTCCGCGTCAAGCGAGTACGCCTTGCGCACATCGTCGAGCAGCGACGATGTGGGCACACTGCTGCGTTCAATGCCAATGGCATTGACGTCAACTACCTTGTAGTTGTAATCCGGCCGACGCGACAGTGCGTCGGCTACCACATTCAACCTTCCAGGTTTGTACTCAACCTGGAAGTTGTATTCAGCGAAGAATGACAGCCACCGTGCCATTCTTTGAGAGAGATGTGGTGACTTTACGGCCGTCCGTAAAGAAGCGTGATCGGTGTAGATCACGAAGGGTCTATCTCCAAGGAGATAGACACGGAACTTGGCTAACGCATACTTCATGGCAAGGAGTTCCTTGTCATGTACTGGATAGTTGCGCTCAGCTTGCTTAAGCTGACGAGACTGATAGCAGATCACACGATCACGTCCTTCGTGATCGTACTGCATCAGAGCGCATCCGATTGCAAAGTCGGATGCGTCACACACAACGTGGAACGGACGATCTTGGTCGGCGACGGCCAAGATCGGCGCCTCGGTCAGGCCCTGCTTGACCGAATTGAAGGCCTGCTGACATTCAGCAGACCATCTCCACTCCGCGTCCTTCTTGAGGAGGCGCGACAGTGGTCGAATACGCCCAGCGTAATCGTGTATGTACTTGCACAAGTACGTAGCCAACCCAAGGAACTGCCGCAGTTCCTTTGCATTCGAGGGCGCAGGCCACTTCGTTGATCACCCTGATCTTTTCGGGATCAGGGCGGACACCGTCCTTGCCGACAAGGCATCCGAGAACTGGAATCTCGGACGCACCGAATATGCACTTCTTAAGATTTGCATATAACTTGTGCTTGCGCATCAGCGCAAGCAGTTGTCGGAGATGCTCCTTGTGCATCTCGGTGTCTGTCTTCTCGCCCACAGCCCGGCTGTGGACGAACACGTCGTCGAAGTACGTCGGTGCGAAGTCCCGCACCGACCGTAATAGATGCGTTACGCATCTATTAAACGTCTCAGGGGCATTCTTAAGCCCCTGTGGCATCACTAGCCACTCCCAAAGCATGCCGCTTGGGGTGCTTACCGCCGTGAGAGGGATATCACTCTCACGCATTAAGATTTGGTAGAAACCATCTCTTAGGTCAAGAGCACTGAACACGGTGCTCTTGCTCATCGAATCGATGATGACGTCCTTCCTCGGTATCGGCGTCTGCGCCGGTATCGTCGCATCGTTCATCTTGTTAAACGCATGAACGATGCGCCATCCGCCCTGTGCCTTCTTGACACAGAACGTGGGGGCACTGTGCGGGGATTTGGATTCCCGCACTTGGCCCGCACGACGACGAGCTTCGAAGAACTCGTCGATGGCCTTGACTTGTTCACGCGGCAGTGGCCACTGTCGCGTGACACAGTACGTGCCTGGCACGAGATCAATCTCGTGCTGAATTCCTTTATCCTGCGGAAGCTCCGCAGGAACTTCGTCCGGGAATACGTCGGCGTATTCCCGAAGAACGTCGTAATAGGGACTCGACTTGAGCGAGTCCCAGCTCTGCTCTGCAAATCGATCCTTTTTCGATTTGGCACTGAGGCTCGTGTCGCCATCAGGGTGCCGCACGAGAACCTGCCGAGATCCTCTGTGATCACGACATCCTCACGGGCGGTGAGGATGCATACTTGTTCTACGCGCCCGGCGCGTAGATCCCGTGCAAAGCCTTTCCAGCTCTGCACTTCCAGCGCTGTCAACTCCGAGACAGTGCTCGGAGGACACTCCAATGTCAACTCATGACATTGTACCCCAGAGAGTGTTTGCGTCAGCGCATTCACTCTCTCGTACTCGACATCGCCCGTCGCAGGCGATGGAGGCTCGTCACCTGCACGCTTCGGTGCAGGGCGTTCTTGGGACAGGGAGGAGCGACCTTCCTGTCCGGTCTCGGTTCCTTTCAGTTGTGAGGAGCTCTTCGGGCTCCTCATACCGCGACCCTTGTCAGACCCGGTCTGACAACGACCCATATCTTGTGTCTCGACGGGCCCGGCCCGTCGAGGGGTCTCCTTGAATCTTGGCTCCTCAAGCCCGGCTTGAGGAGAGATCTTCTCTTGAACAGTCGCCTCGGGCCCGGCCCGAGACGGTTTCTTGGTTCTTGCCTTCGCAGGCCCGGCCTGCGAAGGGTTCGGTCCAAACCCGGTTTGGACGTGGGTGCGCTTCCGGAGTGCACCCTTCAGTTGTGTTTCGCCCGTGCCCCGGGCACGGACGCGAAGCCTCCCGGAGGTCTTCCTCTTCTGGTACGCGGCGGCCTTGGCGGTCGCCACGTTCTCTTGGCTGGGATGAGCGAGGTTGCCTTCTCTCCCAACGCACGCACCGCGAGATGCGCGCGCAACGTTGACAGGGCCATCGCTCACTGTCACGTTGTCCGCTGATCCGAGGACGTTAACGTCCTCGGCGCCGAATGAGATTATAGACTGGGCCTTCCAGTCTATCACTGGGGCATGGCGCTTTAGCCACGGCATGCCCAATATCATATCGAACTTATCGTCTAAGTCTAAGACGATAAGGTCTTCGGTGAAGGTCCGACCTTCACAGTCAAAGCGAACAGACACAGTTCGTTTTCGTGTCTTCACGGTTGCGCCTGTCGCCAGGCGCACCACCAACTCGCTACGAGGAGTCTCCTTCTCCTCGGGGCACATCGCATTGAGACTCTGCAGTCGAACAAAGTTGTTCGACGCACCTGAACCGACCAGCGCGTGCATGGATCTTCCATGCACCGCAACCTCCAGGATGATCAGCCCAGCTCGACCATCCTTCCTTTCACTGCGGTGCTTGCCACCGCAGTGAGCTATAGTCATCACATGTCCGACATCGGCATGTGTGACTACACCAGTAGGGCGCCCCGCCCCTACTGGCTCCGGCCGTTTTTGTTCGTCCGCGCCAACGATCACCGTTGGCTCGATACGACGTACCGCAAGTAGCAGGCCTTGGGCCTACTGCACACTCGCGTGCGTAGTGACCTGTGTTTCCACAATGGAAACACCGCTGCGTTCTTCTACGCGGATCCGTCTGCTGCCTGCCAGCAGACGCACTTGATAGGTCCATGGGTTCTGGACCGCCCATGGGCCTTGGTCGCGGACGCGGCACCCCTGGCGTGTCCGCGTGAAGTTTAGCTTGATTCAAGCTAAACTCTTCCTGCGATGCAAGTCGGATGGCTTGCTCGAGAGTACTCGGGTACTCTCGGAAGAGATAGGTCTTCACAGGCCCATCTCTAAGTCCCTTCATGAAGGTGACAACTTGTGTCGCCTCATCAATGGGGTTCACGATATTTGACACCAAGTATCGAGGCCTGCTGCGCGTACGTAAGTACGTCGCGCTTGCCTTGCTTCAGGTCGAGGAACTCCGCCCTCGACCTGAGCTCCGACTCGGGAGGCTCAAAACGCGAGTTTAAGCTCTTCCTTGAACTCTTCGTACGTGCTCCAGCACGTACCGTTTGTAAGGCGTCTGCCATACGCCCAGTGTCTAGCACGTCCTGCTAGATACGACATCGCGTAAGCGACTTGTAGCGACGGATCCCGGATCCGTCGGGCAGCGATCGCTGTCTCGAGCTCTACGAGCCCGCGCAATAGTGGCTCTTTCGAGCCACCGGAGAACGGAGTCACTGGCACCTTCAGTGACTCAAAACGTGGAACAGCAGAAGTCTCTTTCTGCTGTTGCTCCTTCTCCATGTAGTCGACCACGACTACATGGTGTTCACTTGGCGGCAATGAGCGGAGCATTGCTGCGACAGTGGACTCGCCTACGACTCGCGAGAGTCGTAGCAACGCCTCCCACTGCTGATCACTCAGGTGGGGCAATCCTCTCTCGTAAAACGAGAGTGGATGTTCGAGCTCCGTCAGACGGAGCACCGCCTGACGAAGGGTTTTCGTCTCCATAGCCAAATTCGATTTGGCTATTCTCTGTAGGCGTTGAACGGACTACAAAGTGCTACCAGGTGAAACAGGGCGAGAGCTACACTCTGTTTCTTAGCATACACAGTATGCGCGTATTGAGGTAGCGTAGACTTAAAATTTGTATGTACGATAGAAATCGCGGGCTCGCGTATTTCTAAAGCAAATACTTAACACTTTAGATCGAAATAGAAAACTGAATTGAATGGCAGCCCACCGCGTGGCGGGCTGACCTTATCTTTACGCTAAACCCTCTTAAGATGATATCTAATCGCGAAGGTGAGAGCATGGTTGGCTCTCACGCATTTGCATGGAATGCATGCACATGATTGGTTGAAATGTGGCCCTTTCGACCAATAGCTGTGCGCCTGAGCGCCCGTCAATGATAGTTGCATTGACGGCTCGTAATGCTGGTCGCTAGTGTGTGGGACACACACACTAGTGGGTTTGCGTGTACTTCTCCGTTCCACCTTATTATAGATTTTGGTTGTCAATTTCTCCTGGTTGATCCAGAGCGAGTTGGACCGAACCGAAAATAGCGTCGTAATGCTCGCAGATTAACGCATCCGGCAGTGTTGTTTGTCTGTGTATACGCCGCTTAGAGCAAGCATTAGCATCACGTTTGTGCTATTCGTTTGTGGAGGGAGAAGGTTAAATTTCGTAACTCCACCAATATTTAGCGATATTGACCCAAATTTTGGCCACGTTGTGTAATGCGTGTATACTACCAGTGGTGTCGTTTTGGATCGTAAAATCACAGTTTTAAGGCGACTTTTAAAATGAGGATTTATCTTCCGTTGATTGAACTGAACGCAAAATTTTGACCTATACAATTGCATCTACAAATTAAGCTATCATTTATCGACAAACTCTAAAGATTAGCTTCAGTGATCTTGCTCAGCAGCTTGAATCCCTCGTCGGCTAGGCTCCGATCAATGGGCAGCGACACAGGCGCGATGTTACCGTGATAATACTTCTTCCGCAAACGCGGAAGTCGATAATCATTGCCGCCACCGCTGGCGATCACACATTGCATGATTTTTGCAGGGTCACGAAAGACTTGTCGATCGTGGCCGAGGCAAATGATTCATTGACAGCTTCAATAAGGCTGTCTAAATTGTGCGAGTCACGCCGATACTGGTATGCTTGAAGGGACGAAAATTCCGAGGTCAAGCACGTTCAAGTCGGGTGATCTAGGCGGCTGGCACGTCATCTCGATTTTCCAACCGTCTAGTTCACCCGACTGTACAATGTCGACGTTGTACGGAGAGACGTGGGGGCTGGCATTGTCTTGCTGGATCTGTATCACAGCTTTTTTACGTACTGGGCACAGGCCATCATGTCCACAGTAGGTTAGTGCTGAGTGCATGTTTAGCTACCATAGTTGCTACGTACCAGGCCATCGGCTGCGAATTGCGGGAAACACCTGCTCCTTCAGCATGCGCGTGTAGACCACGCGCGTCATGTTGACGTTCTTCGTCACCATTGTCCCTGCCGGTCTGTTCACCGATGATCGCTTTGCGGGGCTCTTCTCTATTATTGGCCAAATACCAATATTTCCGTCGAACGCTTTCTTATCTCGATAGTTGTAGCGGTGGTCGTGCGACAGCCGTCAAGAACATCACTTTACCGATGTACCTCTTGTTTGGGGTAGACCTGTAGGGCAGCGGCTCGTTTGGCGAGATGTAAAACTTTGATAAAGCTTTGTAGAGGTTAAACCATTTTCATCGATATGAACTACGTCATACATGTGATGCATTCTTGGTTGTCTCAATCCTAGCATAGCAAATATTACTCATCCAGATTAGTACTCACCAGTTTTAAAAAAACATGAGCACTTACCTATAGAGTACTGCACATGCGTGAGAGCAAAAAGAAGCCTTCAGTGTTTGTGCGTGTAGGTCAGGGTCGGCTTGACATGCTGCACAACGCGCTTCAGCGCACCGTCTTGGAGGTGACGCCAAAGGGTCGTCTTTGGAATAGCAGCAGCCCTTGCCAGCGAGACAAGGGTCTGTCTTTGGCATAGCGGTACGGCGGCAACGCGTCTGGCGACTTCTTCTTCCGAGTGAGCTTCCTTGGTGTTGGCGGGCGGTTGGCACGACGGGCAGCCATCAGGGCTGCGACGTTCATCCTGCTTCGCCAGATTTTAGCAACCATAGCACGGCAGATTCCAAACTCGGCAACAGCGCGTGACCGCACCCTTAAGAGGAGCCCCGGCCACGCTGTGCCGAGTCTAGAACAATACGACAGCAATCCGCGTAGTCGGCTGAATGTCGGGGGTCCCTGCGGGGCGTCCTGGCATTGCAGCTAGTGCGCAAACTCGAAATGGTCGAAGCGCGGTAGGAGATGACTGGTAGATAGAGCTATCGAGTCCACGATTTAGGCGGGAATGGGCGCCAGACGCATTGCATACTTTCGTCCAATGGGATTGGGATGGTACTCTGAAGTAAAACCTCAATGCGCATACTCAGGTGGAACGGAGAAGTATTAGTGTACCCCGGGTACATTATCCTGTGTAGCCCCGCTACACGAAGGGACCTTCCTAATCGCTCCCTAATCTCCTTTACAAATATCTAGTGAAAGAAATGTCGTCGTTTTGGATCTCAGCGAGCTAGCCAGCCAATTTTGAAAGGTCGCACTCAACTGGAGGTACCGGACCACTTAGCTAAGCTCACATCCGTGACTCGGCTAAGTTTATACCCACTCAACTCCGAGACTCAGCAAAGTTCACCTTCTTTAGCAGCGAATATT
>JAAVTI010000646.1:0-14527 GCA_011947335.1 Phytophthora constricta | reverse complement strand
GAAGAAGGTACGTCTTCTCGACCCGATGCCCAGCCGATGGGGCATCGTGATACTCGAATATGATCCGCAGGCGCAGATCATAATCATCAGGGACGACGATGCGAGCGACATCGTCGTCAGCTGCACTGTATAGCAGCAGCCGCCGTCGTGCACTATACCTGTGCACACGGGATCTCAGATGGAGGCAGCGCGCGATGCGCGCAGGGTGCCTCCACATAGGTCAGCAATCGCTTGGCGTCCGCGTCAAGAGTACGCCTTGCGCACATCGTCGAGCAGCGACGATGTGGGCACACTGCTGCGTTCAATGCCAATGGCATTGACGTCAACTACCTTGTAGTTGTAATCCGGCCGACGCGACAGTGCGTCGGCTACCACATTCAACCTTCCAGGTTTGTACTCAACCTGGAAGTTGTATTCAGCGAAGAATGACAGCCACCGTGCCATTCTTTGAGAGAGATGTGGTGACTTTACGGCCGTCCGTAAAGAAGCGTGATCGGTGTAGATCACGAAGGGTCTATCTCCAAGGAGATAGACACGGAACTTGGCTAACGCATACTTCATGGCAAGGAGTTCCTTGTCATGTACTGGGTAGTTGCGCTCAGCTTGCTTAAGCTGACGAGACTGATAGCAGATCACACGATCACGTCCTTCGTGATCGTACTGCATCAGAGCGCATCCGATTGCAAAGTCGGATGCGTCACACAACGTGGAACGGACGATCTTGGTCGGCGACGGCCAAGATCGGCGCCTCGGTCAGGCCCTGCTTGACCGAATTGAAGGCCTGCTGACATTCAGCAGACCATCTCCACTCCGCGTCCTTCTTGAGGAGGCGCGACAGTGGTCGAATACGCCCAGCGTAATCGTGTATGTACTTGCACAAGTACGTAGCCAACCCAAGGAACTGCCGCAGTTCCTTTGCATTCGAGGGCGCAGGCCACTCGTTGATCACCCTGATCTTTTCGGGATCAGGGCGGACACCGTCCTTGCCGACAAGGCATCCGAGAACTGGAATCTCGGACGCACCGAATATGCACTTCTTAAGATTTGCATATAACTTGTGCTTGCGCATCAGCGCAAGCAGTTGTCGGAGATGCTCCTTGTGCATCTCGGTGTCTGTCTTCTCGCCCACAGCCCGGCTGTGGACGAACACGTCGTCGAAGTACGTCGGTGCGAAGTCCCGCACCGACCGTAATAGATGCGTTACGCATCTATTAAACGTCGCAGGGGCATTCTTAAGCCCCTGTGGCATCACTAGCCACTCCCAAAGCATGCCGCTTGGGGTGCTTACCGCCGTGAGAGGGATATCACTCTCACGCATTAAGATTTGGTAGAAACCATCTCTTAGGTCAAGAGCACTGAACACGGTGCTCTTGCTCATCGAATCGATGATGACGTCCTTCCTCGGTATCGGCGTCTGCGCCGGTATCGTCGCATCGTTCATCTTGTTAAACGCATGAACGATGCGCCATCCGCCCTGTGCCTTCTTGACACAGAACGTGGGGGCACTGTGCGGGGATTTGGATTCCCGCACTTGGCCCGCACGACGACGAGCTTCGAAGAACTCGTCGATGGCCTTGACTTGTTCACGCGGCAGTGGCCACTGTCGCGTGACACAGTACTTCGTGCCTGGCACGAGATCAATCTCGTGCTGAATTCCTTTATCCTGCGGAAGCTCCGCAGGAACTTCGTCCGGGAATACGTCGGCGTATTCCCGAAGAACGTCGTAATAGGGACTCGACTTGAGCGAGTCCCAGCTCTGCTCTGCAAATCGATCCTTTTCGATTTGGCACTGAGGCTCGTGTCGCCATCAGGGTGCCGCACGAGAACCTGCCGCAGATCCTCTGTGATCACGACATCCTCACGGGCGGTGAGGATGCATACTTGTTCTACGCGCCCGGCGCGTAGATCCCGTGCAAAGCCTTTCCAGCTCTGCACTTCCAGCGCTGTCAACTCCGAGGCAGTGCTCGGAGGACACCAATGTCAACTCGTGACATTGGACCCCAGAGAGTGTTTGCGTCAGCGCATTCACTCTCTCGTACTCGACATCGCCCGTCGCAGGCGATGGAGGCTCGTCACCTGCACGCTTCGGTGCAGGGCGTTCTTGGGACAGGAGGAGCGACCTTCCTGTCCGGTCTCGGTTCCTTTCAGTTGTGAGGAGCTCTTCGGGCTCCTCATACCGCGACCCTTGTCAGACCCGGTCTGACAACGACCCATATCTTGTGTCTCGACGGGCCCGGCCCGTCGAGGGGTCTCCTTGAATCTTGGCTCAAGCCCGGCTTGAGGAGAGATCTCTTGAACAGTCGCCTCGGGCCCGGCCCGAGACGGTTTCTTGGTTCTTGCCTCGCAGGCCCGGCCTGCGAAGGGTTCGGTCCAAACCCGGTTTGGACGTGGGTGCGCTCCCGGAGTGCACCCTTCAGTTGTGGTTTCGCCCGTGCCCCGGGCACGGACGAGGAAGCCTCCCGGAGGTCTTCCTTCTGGTACGCGGCGGCCTTGGCGGTCGCCACGTTCTCTTGGCTGGGATGAGCGAGGTTGCCTCGCTCCCAACGCACGCACCGCGAGGTGCGCGCGCAACGTTGACAGGGCCATCGCTCACTGTCACGTTGTTCGCTGATCCGAGGACGTTAACGTCCTCGGCGCCGAATGAGATTATAGACTGGGCATTCCAGTCTATCACTGGGGCATGGCGTTTTAGCCACGGCATGCCCAATATCATGTCGAACTTATCGTCTAAGTCTAAGACGATAAGGTCTTCGGTGAAGGTCCGACCTTCACAGTCAAAGCGAACAGACACAGTTCGCTTTCGTGTCTTCACGGCGTTGCGCCTGTCGCCGTCCACCACTGTCGCTCAGCTCGCTGCTCCACCACTCATGCTCGAACTGGGAGGCTGAACTCTCTCGATGGCTCTGGGCTGAACATCTGCAACTCTACGAGTCAGGCTCTGGCACTGCCAATCAGAAGCTGTTAGGCTGCTGGAAGGCGAAGTTGTATCTAACAAGGCTTCAGCTGACGTGTGCACCTGGAATCTGCCATAGCGCAAGCTCGAGGAGTCCCTTCTCCTCGGGGCACATCGCATTGAGACTCGCAGTCGAACAAAGTTGTTCGACGCACCTGAATCGACCAGCGCGTGCATGAATCTCCATGCACCGCAACCTCCAGGATGATCAGCCCAGCTCTCGACCATCCTTTCACTGCGGTGCTTGCCACCGCAGGAGCTGTAGTCATCACATGTCCGACATCGGCATGTGTGACTACACCAGTAGGGCGCCCCGCCCCTACTGGCTCCCGCCGTTTTTTGGTCGTCCGCGCCAACGATCACCGTTGGCACGATACGACGTACCGCAAGTAGCAGGCCTTGGGCCTACTGCACACTCGCGTGCGTAGTGACCTGTGTTTCCACAATGGAAACACCGCTGCGTTCTTCTACGCGGATCCGTCTGCTGCCTGCCAGCAGACGCACTTGATAGGTCCATGGGTTCTGGACCGCCCATGGGCCTTGGTCGCGGACGCGGCACCCCTGGCGTGTCCGCGTGAAGTTTAGCTTGATTCAAGCTAAACTCTTCCTGCGATGCAAGTCGGATGGCTTGCTCGAGAGTACTCGGTACTCTCGGAAGAGATAGGTCTTCACAGGCCCATCTCTAAGTCCCTTCATGAAGGTGACAACTTGTGTCGCCTCATCAATGGGGTTCACGATATTTGACACCAAGTATCGAGCCTGCTGCGCGTACGTAAGTACGTCGCGCTTGCCTTGCTTCAGGTCGAGGAACTCCGCCCTCGACCTGAGCTCCGACTCGGGAGGCTCAAAACGCGAGTTTAAGCTCTTCCTTGAACTCTTCGTACGTGCTCCAGCACGTACCGTTTGTAAGGCGTCTGCCATACGCCCAGTGTCTAGCACGTCCTGCTAGATACGACATCGCGTAAGCGACTTGTAGCGACGGATCCCGGATCCGTCGGGCAGCGATCGCTGTCTCGAGCTCTACGAGCCAGCGCAATAGTGGCTCTTTCGAGCCACCGGAGAACGGAGTCACTGGCACCTTCAGTGACTCAAAACGTGGAACAGCAGAAGTCTCTTTCTGCTGTTGCTCCTTCTCCATGTAGTCGACCACGACTACATGGTGTTCACTTGGCGGCAATGAGCGGAGCATTGCTGCGACAGTGGACTCGCCTACGACTCGCGAGAGTCGTAGCAACGCCTCCCACTGCTGATCACTCAGGTGGGGCAATCCTCTCTCGTAAAACGAGAGTGGATGTTCGAGCTCCGTCAGACGGAGCACCGCCTGACGAAGGGTTTTCGTCTCCATAGCCAAATTCGATTTGGCTATTCTCTGTAGGCGTTGAACGGACTACAAAGTGCTACCAGGTGAAACAGGGCGAGAGCTACACTCTGTTTCTTAGCATACACAGTATGCGCGTATTGAGTAGCGTAGACTTAAAATTTGTATGTACGATAGAAATCGCGGGCTCGCGTATTTCTAAAGCAAATACTTAGCACTTTAGATCAAAATAGAAAACTGAATTGAATGGCAGCCCACCGCGTGGCGGGCTGACCTTATCTTTACGCTAAACCCTCTTAAGATGATATCTAATCGCGAAGGTGAGAGCATGGTTGGCTCTCACGCATTTGCATGGAATGCATGCACATGATTGGTTGAAATGTGGACCTTTCGACCAATAGCTGTGCGCCTGAGCGCCCGTCAATGATAGTTGCATTGACGGCTCGTAATGCTGGTCGCTAGTGTGTGTGGGACACACACACTAGTGGGTTTGCGTGTACTTCTCCGTTCCACCTTATTATAGATTTTGGTTGTCAATTTCTCCTGGTTGATCCAGAGCGAGTTGGACCGAACCGAAAATAGCGTCGTAATGCTCGCAGATTAACGCATCCGGCAGTGTTGTTTGTCTGTGTATACGCCGCTTAGAGCAAGCATTAGCATCACGTTTGTGCTATTCGTTTGTGGAGGGAGAAGGTTAAATTTCGTAACTCCACCAATATTTAGCGATATTGACCCAAATTTTGGCCACGTTGTGTAATGCGTGTATACTACCAGTGGTGTCGTTTTGGATCGTAAAATCACAGTTTTAAGGCGACTTTTAAAATGAGGATTTATCTTCCGTTGATTGAACTGAACGCAAAATTTTGACCTATACAATTGCATCTACAAATTAAGCTATCATTTATCGACAAAACTCTAAAGATTAGCTTCAGTGATCTTGCTCAGCAGCTTGAATCCCTCGTCGGCTAGGCTCCGATCAATGGGCAGCGACACAGGCGCGATGTTACCGTGATAATACTTCTTCCGCAAACGCGGAAGTCGATAATCATTGCCGCCACCGCTGGCGATCACACATTGCATGATTTTTGCAGGGTCACGAAAGACTTGTCGATCGTGGCCGAGGCAAATGATTCATTGACAGCTTCAATAAGGCTGTCTAAATTGTGCGAGTCACGCCGATACTGGTATGCTTGAAGGGACGAGAAAATTCCGAGGTCAAGCACGTTCAAGTCGGGTGATCTAGGCGGCTGGCACGTCATCTCGATTTTCCAACCGTCTAGTTCACCCGACTGTACAATGTCGACGTTGTACGGAGAGACGTGGGGGCTGGCATTGTCTTGCTGGATCTGTATCACAGCTTTTTTACGTACTGGGCACAGGCCATCATGTCCACAGTAGGTTAGTGCTGAGTGCATGTTTAGCTACCATAGTTGCTACGTACCAGGCCATCGGCTGCGAATTGCGGGAAACACCTGCTCCTTCAGCATGCGCGTGTAGACCACGCGCGTCATGTTGACGTTCTTCGTCACCATTGTCCCTGCCGGTCTGTTCACCGATGATCGCTTTGCGGGGCTCTTCTCTATTATTGGCCAAATACCAATATTTCCGTCGAACGCTTTCTTATCTCGATAGTTGTAGCGGTGGTCGTGCGACAGCCGTCAAGAACATCACTTTACCGATGTACCTCTTGTTTGGGGTAGACCTGTAGGGCAGCGGCTCGTTTGGCGAGATGTAAAACTTTGATAAAGCTTTGTAGAGGTTAAACCATTTTTCATCGATATGAACTACGTCATACATGTGATGCATTCTTGGTTGTCTCAATCCTAGCATAGCAAATATTACTCATCCAGATTAGTACTCACCAGTTTTAAAAAACATGAGCACTTACCTATAGAGTACTGCACATGCGTGAGAGCAAAAAGAAGCCTTCAGTGTTTGTGCGTGTAGGTCAGGGTCGGCTTGACATGCTGCACAACGCGCTTCAGCGCACCGTCTTGGAGGTGACGCCAAAGGGTCGTCTTTGGAATAGCAGCAGCCCTTGCCAGCGAGACAAGGGTCTGTCTTTGGCATAGCGGTACGGCGGCAACGCGTCTGGCGACTTCTTCTTCCGAGTGAGCTTCCTTGGTGTTGGCGGGCGGTTGGCACGACGGGCAGCCATCAGGGCTGCGACGTTCATCCTGCTTCGCCAGATTTTAGCAACCATAGCACGGCAGATTCAAACTCGGCAACAGCGCGCGTGACCGCACCCTTAAGAGGAGCCCCGGCCACGCTGTGCCGAGTCTAGAACAATACGACAGCAATCCGCGTAGTCGGCTGAATGTCGGGGGTCCCTGCGGGGCGTCCTGGCATTGCAGCTAGTGCGCAAACTCGAAAATGGTCGAAGCGCGGTAGGAGATGACTGGTAGATAGAGCTATCGAGTCCACGATTTAGGCGGGAATGGGCGCCAGACGCATTGCATACTTTCGTCCAATGGGATTGGGATGGTACTCTGAAGTAAAACCTCAATGCGCATACTCAGGTGGAACGGAGAAGTATTAGTGTACCCCGGGTACATTATCCTGTGTAGCCCCGCTACACGAAGGGACCTTTCCTAATCGCTCCCTAATCTCCTTTACAAATATCTAGTGAAAGAAATGTCGTCGTTTTGGATCTCAGCGAGCTAGCCAGCCAATTTTGAAAGGTCGCACTCAACTGGAGGTACCGGACCACTTAGCTAAGCTCACATCCGTGACTCGGCTAAGTTTATACCCACTCAACTCCGAGACTCAGCAAAGTTCACCTTCTTTAGCAGCGAATATTCAAGGCAACATGTGGTCTAACGGTTGCAGGAGCGTGTCATAGGTGGTGTAGTAGACTCATGTTGGGGTGGACCACACTCGGCGTGTGCAGTTCACGGCCAGATGCAGCAGGCGGCTCGTTCTCGCTGGCGAGATCAAACGCCTCCGATAGCATTTGCAAGCCGGCACCGCGTGAAGGCGCGCCGCGTCGGCTTCGCTGTCCCTCGCAGCTCGGTGGTCGGCGAGTCGACGGAAGCGTTGAACGTCGATTGCGAAAGGATTACACTCGTGTCGGTCTGCGACGACCCGCAGCTGCCGCAGTCTCCGTATCAGCCACCGAGCCCGCCGCAGTGATTGCCGTGGCTGCCGCCGAGTCTGGCAATCCCGCCGCCGAGTCCGCCGTGTCCGCTAAGGTAGCCGCCGAGTCCGCGAAGTCCGTAGTGGCCGTGGCAGAAGGCGCCGTGGCTGTCATCGTGGCCGTCGTTGTGTCCCCGGGGCAGTGTCCAGCAGGCCTATCTGAAAGGCGTGCTGTACCAGTGCTCGCTCGCCGACGAACACGCCACCGCCATCAGGCGCGACATAGCGCCAGTCGGTTGCGAGGCCCCTCGGCGGCTTGGTCGTCAACTCCGCCGCTTGCAACTGCCGCCAGAAGTGCGGGAAGTCAACGTCGTGGTCGGCAGCGGAGGAGTTGGCGTTCTGTACCGAGCGGATGCGTGCCATCGGGCAAGTTCTGAAATGAGTGGTCCTGCACTGCCTGCCGGCATCCCCTAACCCAACTTTTTCGCCCTTACTACGTTCGCTCACTTTGCTTTCTCAAAAGCATATCTGATTCAATGCCCACCGAATCACTGATTAAAGTATTGCAAATCCAAATACGAGCCAAAGTCTATAAAGGTCTCACCGATGTCGTAACTTACGACATTCGATTTTAGGAATGTCGTATCGTACGACGTTGGGAACCAGGGGTTAATACGCGCACCACCCCTTTGAAGCAGGGGAACTTCTTCGAGTCACAAATCACGTACAATCCCTTCACACAGCAGTCAATCGATCACAAAGACCTCAGGCAACGACTGCAGACAGTCGCCCAAAATCTGTAACATGAAATGGCACACCAGCGTAAACAAACGAGCCAACTAGAATATGGAATAAGTGGCTCACACCAGAAGCACCGCTCCTGGTCCCCACTTAATGGACTTGAGAGAGCGGAGCCCAACGACGGGTAGTCCTTATCCGGCGTGCCTCGACAACGTGCATTAGCCTGGGTGTCCTGCAATGCTTTCGCCAGGCACGCTTGTCCAGCTCACTTGTGTGCATGAGGGAAAAACAGACTATGATTGAATGGTAACTTTTCTATATGTTGGTTGGTACAAAACACTTCGCTGACTTTGACTTGGTTTTAGTATGGGATCCAACGCAGAGGCTCAGCTACCTTGTGTTCCCTTGAATTTCGTTCACTTCGTTGAATTTGACTTGGATTCAGTATGGGTGCACAGTGCACCTAGATTCAGCGACCTTGCGCGTCCCTGGATTTCGTGGCCTTTCAGGCGGTCCTTGGAAAGATCTCGGGCGACCCTCCGTCCTGGTAGGGTTGTTCGTGGTGGCTTGTTTCAGGCAATTTGTTCTTGGTCACCCACCACCTGGGACATTTTGACGTGGAATATTTTTTGTGGTACTTGTGTGGCTTCTTCACGCAACATCAATATAGGACACTGACCCCAGATGGCCTTTCGCACTGGGCCTCCTCCCACGAAATTTTATGGTGGACCAATAACAACCGAGAGAGCTTGACCAGGGGGGTCAGTAGAAAACTCAAAGCACATCGTGTCATTAATCCTGGTAGCGCTTCGTATTTGTACGAAGTATGAACAGTACCCAAGGGATTAATTCCAACTCCCCGAAAATGTGACCCACATAGAAAGTAGGGACCGTCACAATACTTTAACCAAGTGAAGCGATTTGTAAAATCGCGAGGTTGTATTAACACGCAATGCCTGTAACAACCCGCCATTTTTGGCAATTTTTTATGGCAACGCCAAAAACGAAAAATCCGGTAATTGAAAATTCGCTATGCAGATTACACCACTGGAAAGTTTATCTGTTCTAAGAATGACTGTGGTGTTCACGTTTTACAACTCGGGTTGGTTCTGGAGATGGAGAGCCCTGAAACCCCCATTTTGAGTGCAAGCAGTCGGATGGCCGCATCGGGCACGTTTGGCCCCCGCCGCAGAGTTGGATCACCGGTGCAACTGTGCTGATAGAGATACCACCCTGCCGTCTGGAGCATCAACCACTGATTGACAACAGTGCAGCAGCACACACGCGGCGAACCCCGCCATGGGGAAGAAGATGACGGTGCAGAGCAGTCCCTGCGCGAACGAATACGGGATCTCCGCGATGGGGAGACGACGAAATGCCACAGCGCGTTGTACGTCTGGGACGCCCGCTCTCGGTAGAAGGCGGTGCGCTCGGTCGCGTAGACTGGCAGCGTGTCGATGAAGCCTGCCATGGTCGCCATGCAGATGATGTCCACACCGCGCACCAGTCCGCTGTTCGTCAAGTTCAGCATGGCCAGACCTGAGATGAGCGCGCCGCCCAATCGATGGCGTGATGTTGAACGACGGCGGCGCCGTACAGGCAGATTCCAGAAGTGCACCAGCAAGAAGTACAATTGCATCGAACCCTTGGGACGCCCGCTTCTTCATGAACGTCACCTCCGGCCATTAGGGCGAAGGAGTTGTCATACCAGGCTGCAACATGACCTCGTCCATGCGGCGCTTCTCCTCGCTCTCCGCGAGGAGGTCCACGAAGTTCAACTCTTTGCTCACACCCGCGCCGATCACTTGAAGCATCCACGTCGCGGGGTTCTGCTTTGGCGGACGCGGCTTCACACCGGGAATGGACTCGAAATACTGCAGCAGCTTGTGCATGTGCTCCGTTAGTTTCGGGTCGACGGGTGCTTCGATCTGTCCAACCAGATCAGCATACACGCGCGACTGTGCAAAAGCTTCCGCAAACTCATTTGGGGAACGCAGGGTGTTTCCTTACGCCAACGGGGAGCCCCACCTCGTACATCAGTACGCAGTCGAGTGCCCAAGTCCAGAAGGTAGTCGGCGATATCACGATCCGGAGGATACTTGAAACCCAGGTTCTCGAAGTACAGCACGACCTCCTCGCGCGGGCCGTGGAACATGATCTCGCCTTCGTTCATGATCAAGATGTTGTCGAACAGGGCGAACACTTCAGGCGCCGGCTGGAGCAGAGAGATAGCAACCACCTTGTGCAGCGTCTTCGCGATGCTGCGCTGAGTGCAAATGATGTCGTACGTAGCAGCGCTATCAAGGCCCGTGCTGATCTCGTCCACGAGGCTCACGTACTTCATGCGGAACTCCATCTCACCTGTCGTCACACGCTTGTGCTGGCCGCCGGACACACCACGAACCAACGCGTTTCCGATGTTCGTGTTTTCGCAGCGCTGAAGGCCGAGCTGACCGATCACGATCTCCCAGTAGTGTTTGTAGTACGCCTCGGCTGCTGCCGACGCCACCGTATTCTTCTGAGCCGAGCGCTCGGAGAACGTATTGGCGCCCACCTCCGTGAGGCCACCGCCTACGAAATTGTGCGCGTAGTCCAGCGTCTCGCGAGTCGTCAGCGATGGGAAGGGCAGATCTTTCTGGGGAACGTACTCTATGAGTGAGGGCATGCTTGGCGATGTCCTTCTGCTACACACCGTTATACGTGATCTCTCTGTCAGCGGATATGTTGCTCTCCAGCGGAAACGGACTGGCTAGTAACTTCGTGAGCGCCGACTTGCCTGACCCAGGTTGGCCCAGCACTAAGGTGATGGTGCCCGGGCTTGAACACGCCCTCGCGTTTCGGATGATCTCTTTGCGCACCACACGCTTCTTGGTGACAGGTTCGCCACCGCTCTGGTCATCGTGTTGTACAGCGTCGCCATAGCTCGGATTTGGCGGTCACGTCTTCAGTGATGGTGATGTCGGCCGTCAGGGACAGGTTCTGGTAGCGTATTTTCATTTGCGACATCTCAGTGCCGAGGGCCGGCTCGAAGGTCGATATGATGTACCGGTTCATCGCCTCCGGGCCGTTTGCGAGCATGCTGTTGCCCAACCCGAGGTTGATGGGCTCCGACTGCTCGGCCCTTGTCGTACAACCAGAACGTGTCGTCGGATGCGTGAAGTGTTGACGACTTGCGCTCAGATGAGCAAATGCTCAAATGAAGTGAGCGAGCCGATGAGAATTGGCGCTGCGGGTCGGCGGCACTGGGTGGATATGTCTCCGCCACCTGCGTCACAGGCTGTGGCGCCGCAGTACGAGCAATCCAAGAGCGCTAAGTAAGCCACCGGCAGTACACGAGTAAACGTGATACAGAGAAGAAACGTCTTCGACACGAGGGTGCAGGCCATGTCGCCTTGTCACCTTGTCACCTATGACGGGCCGTCCAAGTGGGAACTCTTGGCGTTCCTTGTAAGTGCAGGGTCTGCAGGATTCGTGGCGTGACAGGCAAGTGGGGTAGCGGTCTCCTTCAGATCATCGATCGCTACGTACACACAAAAATGACAAACCATCAACGCCTGTCTACAACCATGCAGACAGACTACAAGTCTCGCACCTTGCACTGTGGTGGCGATACCATATTTCCTCGACCTAGCCTTGTGTGTTGCAAGCAGGTTTCTCCTTCTTGTTCTTCACCACCCTTTTGCAGACGTGTTGTTTCCACCCTCATTTTACCTCATTTGTATTCGTCTTCCGCGGCGTCTTCGGCGGCTCTGCCAAATAATGGTGACACAGCACACCAGAGCACTTTGAGTAGTCTACTAACAGGATGAGCGTAGATAAGCACACATCAAGTGGGTCAGTTCAAGACGCCAGGTGTGCCTCTGCCCCAAACTCGCAGCTCAAAATGGAAATTACCCCAGGGATATTGTGTGATCTATCGATTCTGATAGAGCAGCCATATCGCCCCCAGGTGATTGCAGAATTGCTCCGAAGAACCAACTCTGGATCAAGTTATTCAGAGCTTCAATCGCTTCGCCTGTCCTTTCAAGTATGTCACCTTGTTTTTCACTTGAGAATCTGCCACCGAGTCATTTGCGTCTGGAAATGATTCACGAAATGATGCTAGCGCTTCTCTTGGGGCAATACGAGGGTGCGTTTGGACAAGAGTTTTGAGGTAATCTTCGAACCTTTTATCCATTCGCCGTCGTTTTGAAGGTGGTTGACCTCCACTACCATCAGTGTTTTGGCTGGCCTTTGTTCTTTGTTGGGTGAGCAACCGAGATATCGCTGTTCGAATTTCGGTTTCACCGGGAATGTCGTATCTATCGGGATACCTCGACCGCAGTTCTTCAAGCATTCGGGCCGGGCCCATTTTGTCGGACTTATTCAGAGCACCACGCTCGTACAGCTCCTTCACATCGTCCATATAAAAGTCAATATACTTTGCTCCATACATGTGACCTTTAGCAGGCCGCCGTGCCCAGCCTTCCTGAAGTTGAGCAGGGGTGCGCCATCGTCACATGAATACTTGTCAATTAGCTCTAACATTTTTTCCGGGAGATCCGACACTTCGACAACACCCAAAACTCCCGCATTTCTCATCGATAGAAGACCCTCTTTTGCATAAGACGTCAATTTTTTTCTTTACGACAATTTTGCTTCCGTGTGGCTGGTATCGGCACAACAGAGCCGTTTGAACATTTCCATTTTCGCGTTCGTCGACGTATCTGTATTTCAGTGGTCATTTGAACTCCGGTAACACTTCCAACGGTATGATGGGGAAGCAGAATCTCGCTGGAAAGATCTAAATCAGCTTCTTCATCATTGAAACCCTCCTCGCTCTCACTACTATCATCCACGCTGACTGCCATTTTCACAGCAGACCTTGTCAAATGCTCGTCGCCATCAGAACTGATAGGTTCAGGTAATAAATTTTCTGCACTACCACAAAGTGTGCACGTTCCCGCTTTCGTGTCGATTTCAAAGGATTGACCGCGTCCTATTCCGGAATACGTAAAGGTTTTGAGCTGGAATTTCGGGCAGCATTTAATATCGAAGGCGCCTATAGTATCAACCTGCAATGCGCTGGTGTATTCGAACTGCGTGTCGTTGGTGCGCCCAGTGTGAGCACTCAAACGCTTCTCGATCGCAGTTACCTGGTCTGCCAGAAGCTGTAATGCATCACGATCATATTCAATAATCTCAGCCATGGTATTTGGCAATCCGCCATCAGAAATTAGAGCTGCTACAAGTTCGGTAGGTGTAGTGCAATTGTGTCCTTGTCGGGCCCACGACTTCACCTTCGCCCAAGCACGAGCGAATTGCGCATCCAAAAGCGACTTCCCATCTTGGGTTTGGAGTGAACAAAACGCGTGATGGTAATTTTGTTGGCGAAACCAAGTATCGGAAACATGACAGCAGCGAAAGTGTTTTGATAGCAGGAAGCGTTGTCACTTTGAATCACAACGCGATCAATTTGGGGTAGGTCACGCCTAATATCCAAAAGAATCGCTTCCACAAGCCCCACGACTGCCTCCTTGTCTTGCCTATTATCAGCTCCGGAAGGTGATTATAATATATTTTTGCTCCGAGACTTTTTCTTCATCATCCGGATCGGCGACCCAAAATTGTACTAACGCTCCGTGCCAGCTCATTCCCCTTTTTCCATAGTGTGCTAATGTTGACTCGCGAAAATATATTGGTTCTGCCTTCATCTTGAAATCGATGATTACCAATGCTTCATTCAGACCTTCACCTCTCTTTCCACGCATGCTCATTTCGTTGATTATCTGAGCTAACGCTCGTTGCTGGTTAATTACTCGCAACCGATGGCCCATGAAGAGCTCAAACTTCTCAAAACAATCGTGAACAATGCGGATTGTTCTAGAATCCGCTCCTTCGCGTTTTACAGACTCAACGATGTGGTTCAACAGTTTGTGCATTCCGAGACAAGGACCGCAGCTTATAGTCTCGAGAGAAGGAGCGCCATGCCCAGGGAAAGATAACCCAAACTCAGTCTTGTGTCGTGGGCAGTCAGCAACCGAAGTGTAGGTAGCTGCTTCGGTTTGAGCCTCCGCAAAACTCCCATACTTTAACCAACTACACAGTGTGGTTAAGTCTTGTAGAAGCGCCTCTCGTTCTTCTGACAAGAACGCTGAAATTATTCGCTTCAATGTCGCCACATTATCATTTACGAGAATGGCAGTGACATAGTCAACGGCTTTTCGTGTGTCCACTTCACCGTGAGTGAGAATATCACAGAGCCTATAGAAGCTTCTCCTGGACACATGCGGACCGTCTTTAGTTCTCTGAAGATAGTTATTCAACATCGTGCTGATAGGTTTTTGGCGTAAAATGGCGGGTACGTGATGATAATTGCCGCGGTATACAATGCGCTTTGTACCCCATGAAAGATATGCCACATTTTCGTATGACAGGATAAACTTGATAGCATCGTCGAC